>JAODUI010000032.1:1691802-1714467 GCA_027563995.1 Papilio gigon
TATATTAAGTGCCAGCTGTAGAATTTGTCGGTGACAAATATTACTAAAGAAGCAAATTCATTGAAGGAGGACTGCATACTGCTGACGGCATTAGGAAAGGCCTATGTCCAACAGTGGGCAGACAAGAGCTGATGATGATGATGATTACGCATATCTTCTTTCAAACAATCCATCAACATCATCTGTCTTCCTCTACCTTTGTAAATCCACATTCAATCCCATTACCTTCTTGCTTATGTGCTTACTACGTTTTACCATTTGCTTGTCAATTTTTTTATTACGAGCGCTATTTTAAACGCAAAATGTAATGATAATAATTTTACTATAGACAAAAGAGCAGGTAAATCTTAAAAGCAAAGTTTAATTAAATCACTCAACAATTATTATAACGAAGCATTTCGTAGACTGCAGAATTTGCGGAGTAGACAAAGTTTGACAAACTTTTACTCGAATATACAGTTTAAATTGATGTTTGTATTTAACAAATGTTTCTATTGCCAAAGCACATGTACAGAAAATTGTTGTTTCCGTTTTTTTTCTGCAGACTCTAGTTTACCGTCGTTAAGAATGTCGCTCGTTCTGCGCCGACTTGATATACTACTTTTAAAGCAGTTTATGGCTGCCCTAGAAAAATTTTCAACAACAAGGATTCCACAATCCTTGTAGCATCACTAATCTGAATCGATTACAAAATTCTCATGGTCATCTTCTTACTACAATCATGAATTAGAAAGCTTAGATGGATGGATGTTTTAAGCAGATATCTCCAAAATGGCTAAACATCTGGATAAAAATCGTCAAAGAGATTAGTTTATCTAGAATAGCTCTTATGGTGTTCTCTATTTTTTTTTTTACTTTCGCGCGGACGAAGTCTCAAGCAAAAGCTAGTTACAAATAAAAAAGTTAGAAAAATTACCATACAAGCTTTCTTACTTTTAATCTGATATATCTAATTAAATTATAATTCTCCTTCTGCAGTAATTACAATCGAAATCTTATGACCGAGATTAACTGTATACTTTGTTATATAAACGGCTTCAATTATAATTTTTATGGTTTCCACTCGCTATGTGCATATATGTAATTAACTTTTTTTTATGTAAGGCATAATCGTATTAAATCGACTGATCTCCCGTATGGTTTATGGAAGAAATATTACCCAAATATTTTTCTGCCTTTCTGTCTGTCTCACACGTCCTCGTTTGTTCTGGATTTAATTCTATGTTGATGAAGTAGCGAGCAATAGCTAGTTCATCATCATGTGAGCTAAACATCACCTATTGCTGGGCGAATGTCCAGTAACATCATTACGAAGATCAGTCCACGGCCTTCAAAAAGTATACTCCCGTCACTTTTAATTTATAATACAAAACGAAACCTAGAAATAATTAACAATTATTTAAGTTAGCTACAAAAAATATTACCAAGGCCATAGGTTCGAAAAGTCTTAAAGTAAATCACCATTAAATTCTTACAATTCACTACACATGCAATAATTTTACATATTTTAATGATGTAAACCTAAGCTTTTGATCGAGAAATAACGCTTGTAATGTTAATTATGCAAATATAAACGCTAACATTAATTATAACAGCGAATAAATCTTACATTAAAGTACTCATTCCTAAGTATTCTATAACAACCATGTTTTAAAGCTTTTGTATTCCTGTCAACCATCGCCCTTCTAGCAAGATTTAATGCTTCCACAATTTAGGAGTTCACAAAGGGAGCATGCTAGGGCCGTTATTGTTGGGAGACGTTGAAGCGGAAATTTAATAAAAATTTGAGATGGCACTTAACTAAGTGTAATATTTAAAAGGTGATTTGTATAAAAACAAATTGTTCTTTTATTTTTACTCAAAAATAAATAACACGGTAGATTGCATTTTAAACTATATTTTTCTATCTATATATATAAAAATGAATTGCTGATCGTTAGTCTCGCTAAAACTCACGAACTGCTGAACGGATTTGTCTTCTCTTGGTCTTGGAATGTTGGTGGAGGTCTAGGGAAGGTTTAAAAGGTGAGAAAAATTAGTTTCTTCAACATGAACAGGTGAATTGAAGTAATATAAATTCTATATTATGCAAAAACGTGACTAATTCCCCTTAAAAGAAACCATATTAGTTAAGTTCGTTGGAAACGGTAAGCAAATCGAATTAGTCAGAAGCCGCATCTGAATCGGAAGTAATCGACAACATGAACTTGAAAGGGCACCCTGTATAATCGAATTCTAAAAAAAAAACAAAGGTTATTTTTAATTCAACGAAGGTGGCGAAGGACATCCGTAAACGACCTTGAATTTGGTTACAGGATATCAATAGAAGACTTGCAGTTTTTATCGATTTGCATGTTACAAATTCTACTTAGAACGTATCCTTGATAATAGCAAAAAATACAATTAAATACGTCTTAATAGAGGTGCTCCAGCTGTGGAAATTAGCGATAATTGAATCAAGTGAAATTATTATACCATGTTATGATGTTGCATACTAGTTCTATCGACCTTAATTCTCTACACAAACATACATTTATAACCTATAAATAAAATGTGTCCTATAAATTTGACGTCCAATTAAAAGTCGATTTTCGTTTATCATTTTGTGTTTATACCTAAAGTACTTAACATAAGGTCTCCGGAAGCCTTTTTAACCTCACTTTCGTGATAAGAATTAGATATCTAAAGATTACAAATCTATAAGAATAAACAAATAATAAATTGTTTTCTCGTTAGCAATTTTAGTAGTAGGAGATATTTTGTAATTAATACATATTTTACTGTAATACATAGAAAAAGAAATTACAATAATATTATCATCATATTTTCATATTGTATAAATAAGAATTGAAACGTATGAGTAACCTTAATTAGCAGAAACCTCCGCACATAATTCCGCCACGACCCCGTTTCAGTAAATTGCGTTGCGATGCCACCGCTAAAGATCTCGACGTTTCAAAAAGAAACGTAAAGAGTTAAATGACATTGTCCTCAATGAGCATCGGAACATTTGACATGTTTTTTTTTCTTGCATTAAAATACTTTACCGATAGACTCCATCGTTCAAAGGTTACTTAAAAATCTCACAAAATTTGTCTCCCTTTTAACAATAAAAACTGAAAATGCTTGTGGTTATTTTAATACGTTGCTAACTCACTTACAAGTAGTCCAAGTATCAGCGTTCTAAAGTGATAGTTAAAAACATAAAAGCTTATAACGTTGCAAATAAAAATTGATTTTCTGCCATTGAATCCTAAACAATAACCAAGTCCAAACTCAGTGGCAACGGAACAATGCAAAAGAAGTAGGTAGATGGAAAACACACAATCCTTTTATTCCGAGCCCCCGAAGGCTCGCTTTGAATCGAGGCTGCGAACAAAAACTGCCAACTGTACACTTCGCTCCTCGCACAATCACTGAATGCGGATTGTGGACTGTTCTTGTCATTTTACAGACGATTCACATTTTTATGTTGAACTACGACTCTACAAAGATGCAACTTATTAAACTTGGTAAAACAATCTTAGATGCTAGGACACGGAAAAGCTAGAAAATCAACAAGAAAAAATATTACTGAGAACTCAAACATATCCTAATAGATTTTTGTGTTTTTTAAAATCCTTTTCCGTTTTTTTTAGTATCTGGAAACTAGAATTTGCACAGTAAAAGTTGGCGATTTCATCAGAAGATGAAACCTTAACATGAATTTGTTATCCTGGGCTCAAATGAGATTATCCGCTAAATCCTTTCCACAGAAGCCGTAGATTGGTCCGTTACTGGATTAACTCATTACGTCTAGTTTTGAGAAAAACATACAAAGCATTTATATGTTTATAATAAAGAGGTCATTTATAAAATCCTTCTGTTTAACTGTCTGTATGCAAGTTCATGTTTGTTGAGAGTTGTCCCCCAAATAAATAATGTGTTTTTTTTTTAAGAGCAGGGGGCAAACGAGCGCCGGAATCACAAGAGTGAACCACAGAGCAACAGATGCGTTGCCGACCTTTGAGAAAAAGGTACGTTCGTTTCTTAAATGAATTAATACTTTGAAACCATCGTAAAATATATCTTAATGATAATATAAACCACGGAACAAATAATCTACGTATAAATTCCGTATATACGAACCGACAAACAGCTGATCAACAAATTGAGCTAACGAAGTCAGTCTTCCTCCTCCGGTCCTTGCGTCACCATTATCCAGTGACTGCAATTAGCTGAGGTCGGAGGGCACGCGGGGGTCAACGAACGTTGGTCAAACTCAGCGCAATTATAAATCATCTAATTCTATAAGTAACAAAGGATATGTAATCAAATTAAGGACATACATAAGTGAAAGAATTTCTTGAATTATTGCGTACGTAAACACATGTTGTTGCATGAGTTTTTTTTTAAGAATGATTTTACCTCACAGGTAAAATGTAATGTTATTAGACAGTTCTTAGATATATCTGAGAATAGTAGGTGCCAACAAGCTTTAATTTTTTATTTATTTGACTAGAAGTTTTATCGCTAACAAGGTGACTTGATAAAAATTAGGTAAATGTGTCATACAAAATCATTTAACAAAATCGATAGTGCTACTTACCAAGTGACCTTTCCGGGCTCAAATTTCACGAAGCCTAAAAGCCGTCTAATAAGGGATAACACGTTCGACGTCTTTTGCAGGTCACTTACGTTATATGAACGTACAAAATTAATTAAATCGCCGTCGCCTTCATTTTATTAAAATAACTATATAACAAAGGAACGATGATGTCAAAATATTGCAAATTTTTTTGTTAATTTACTAATGTTTCTTGTACCACTCCACCTATGTTCTAGGCTTTCACCACGTGTATCGAAAATTCGTACTGTTAACCACTAGGCTATTGGAGTTATTACGTTTATGATTTTTTTTTGTTTTATCATTAATTCAGTATCTAATTTTAGTACAAGCTACATACGTAATTACTTCTAAAATGGAACTAATAGTAAATGAAAGCTACGCCCACAGTACCTTGTGATATTGTGTTTGTTGAGAAAATATATTTATGAGTGAAACGTCCCTGAGGATTTTGAGTGGGATGTAAGACATAACCCACTGGCCGGAACGTTTGCCCAAACACGCCACGAATAGCTTTACAATATGATTGAGTAATAAGAGGATAATTAGTGCACGTGGCCCCTCAAGTAAACAAACATACGTACAGGAGTTCGACGTACAGTCATCGACAAACTTTCTTACTTACGTTATTTAAAATGTTTGACATGGGACAAACGTGTGAAGAGTTGGAATCGGACTATTCGACTTTTGCTAACTAAACTATTCTTATCACGTGTTTCCAATTTAAAAAATTGTGTATGAAAATATATTGTCAAGTCTCAAATTTTAAAGCATGAATGTGTATGTCATTTAAAACTACCGAAGGTTCTTTAAATGAGGTAATAAAAAGGTTGGCGTCGCGTCAAAGTGGGAACTTTGTTAATAAGAAAAGAACCGGCTTCTGTTCACTAAGTGCATTTACTTTGTAGCTTTTCTATATAGCTCATACATTGTGGTTTACTATTTAAAATTATGTATTAATTTACTTCAACGTTCTTTGTGAGTGTACATTTCTGCGAGATCGTTAAATCTGCCGCTATTATATCGATCATACATAACTGAGGAAATGAGATCACCAGGACATGGGGAGTGGAGTAAATATTTTAAGAAGCGTTGTTCCCGCCAAACCAGATTCTTTAGTAATTTACACACGCGTTTTATAAAGTTGATTTTAACAGAGCGGTTTAATAATTACATAAACATCTTAGCATATTTCTCTTACTTAATCTACGCTCGAAGGCTATTTAAGTTAGTAATTCAGGACTCTCAGTGTGAATAAAAATAACAGAAAAGTCATCTGTGATATTACTTCAACAGTAAGTCTTTTAATTACAGCTTCTTTACGTTTCTCTCGAAGTAATTTGAATGAAAACGAAATTGGAAATGCTATAGAATTCTCTTGCATTACACAAATAACCAAACACTAAGAGTTATTGAGTGTTCTCCGTCCATCAATGCGTTTATTAACCTCAGAGATCAAAGACATTGTTCCGTTCCTGTTTGTTGATGCAATAGTTTACGCTATCGATGTGTTTGTGGATTATTTTAGGGTTACTGCTGACGTTACGTGTATAATTAAAAATCGGTTAACAAGTGGGTCGAGTAAGATTAATTGCTTGATGTGCTCATTGCCAAAGTATTCTTCCTCCGAAGCCAGCTACGCATCCGTGGTTCCACAAGTATTGAAGGTGTCCATGGGCGTCGATGATCACCTTCGTAAACCTGCCGCTTGTTCGCACATTCTTTTTTATAAAAAGGAGCAGAGGTAGAAAAAAATGTTGTAAATGGCTTCACTCATTTTCTCAGATTTGGTATTTTGAAATATTTTGACGGGTGACGTTGAGCTGCACGGTGCTCCCCGACATACGTTCGTGGATAGCACCTATCTTAAACTAGTAGCCTATGTTCACGTATTGAGAACTTATGATCGATTGAATGTGTGTAGGATCGATGTGTTAGTCAAGAAACTTCAAAACGGCTAATCGCATCGTAACGAAATTTGACACAAAGATTACTGTGGACTCTTGAGTACCAGATACGGAGAAAGCACTACACAGATAAGGACAGGATGATTTGTAAAGACGTTTTGTTGTAAACTCGATGTATGCCGAATTCAAACCACAATAAATATAAAAAGTTTAATTTTCCTTAATTTAATATTAACATCACAAATCTTTGTACAAAATTTGATTTAATTTATCAACCGTCAAGCAAATATACTAAACAGTTGTTAGTAAATAAAACATTTTAAATATTTAATTTTCTAATCAGCTTGTTGCTGAGATATGTGTACTTTGTGCAGTGGAATTTCAAGTCTTCACCAATCGTAGTCACCTCCGCTGCGTCTTCGTTTGACGGTTCTAAAACAAGAATTAAAACAACATAACATTCGCTCTACACCCAGAGGGGTAGGCAGAACCACTGACTTCTATTTAGCGTGGCCTTAACACACCTCATGCTTCTTTTATTACCGACCTTCTTGAGTATTTCATCAATGTGGACGGTACAAATCCGTCTAAGACGGTCCGGACTAACTTTTTTTGGTTCTTAATAAAGAGACCCTACCCTTGATTTGAAACAATCTTGTATTATTTTCTCAATAGACCTATTTCGGTGACCATCCCATACTGAGACAGACTGAACAGTTGCCACACAGAACTCTAAGGGAAATACTTTCACATCCTATAGGATGTTAATGTTTTTTATTCAACGGATTATATCATTTTCTTCTAGTCTATCTGTACTTAGCCGTTTAAGTTATTACTTACAGTTAGAAAGCTCAGGACTTTATTTAAAACTTACCTAAATGTTGCCACACGGAAGGAGGAAACACCGGCGTCTGTGAGAACACATACACCGACTTCATGTCTCTCTTGATACCTGCATCATCGTTATCATTCTTCGTCACTTCCATACGATACCAGAACGCCATTTTCCTGTGTTAGTAAATAGCATATTATAAAACTGGTACCAGGAATACGTGCGTTGTCCCTCCAGTTGGACCGCATACTGTGGAAGGCATTGTGGAAGGTCTAGGTCCAGCTGTGGGCAGACAGAGGCTGATGATGATAGAGCAGAACAAAATAACCCCAGTCAGCTTAATCTACGACGGTAAGTCTTAGCTTTATAAAGACACCTAAAGTGATCACTAACCGACTCCTTAGAATAGAAATAAAACATCCAAGATTTGAGTCATCTGATCGTTTCCTCCCAAAGACCACCTAGAGGTTGGTGTGATTCTTAGGTTCGCTGGAGCGAGCCTCTTGCCCACACAATACGCGCTAATCAGCGTTTCGAAAAAACGAAGCCACACACTAAATAAAACATAATACGGTATAATTTCTCTGAATATAAATCTATAATTGCAATATGACCGCATATTGTGGATGTCCAGCAGTGGGCAGACAGCTGATGATGATGGTGATATCCCTCTACTCACTTCAAATGATCTTGTACGATGTTATTAGTGACGGGCAGCGCAATCTTCTGCACCGGGTCGCTCAGCAACTGGCCCACAGTCCTCACCGGAGACTTCTCTGACACGTAGATCTCTAACAACTTTGATGCTATTGGTTTCATTTGATCTGGAAATTAGATATATAGGGCCATTCAAGTATTACGCAAGCAGATTTATTACAATTATTCATCCCCCCCCCCACTTCTTCCATGTCAGCAAAAGTAAGCAAAGCTCTGACCCCTTTTCCCATGCTGACGTAGTCATTGCTATATGAATTTTTCATATTGATTAATTAGCAGCAGTTATAATTCTTTTTCGTTAGTTCTCAAGCACAGACAATGCCGTGGGTTGCAAATATGTGTAAATAAGTAACTGTTGATATAATCACCATCTAGACACCTACCACCATGCGATCAAAAACAAGCAAAGCAAATACTCTCCGACCCCTTGTAGTGCTTAAGTAACACTTGAACGGCCTCTAATGATTATTAGAGCAAGAAATTTTTTAAGCTAGATTCACAAATATTCAAATAATCTGTTTAAATGGATAAGTATAAAAAGGGTAAGCAGATATAATTACCGAAATTAGCTCTGAGACATGTTTCCACGCGATACAAATGTTCCAAGCAGACGTGCACCTGGGCGAACTTCATCAGTAGACTCTTCCACGGGCTTATGTCTATTTCGTCAGCTATTAAAGGTACCTGCAATATTAACTTTTTTATATCATAAATGGTATAAAATTTACAGGTAAATCAAGCCAGACTAAAGTCCAAAAAAATACAAAAGACCATTACAATAAAAAAACTAACTAAACAAAACATAGTGAAATTTTTTTTTTAACTCGAAGCCTAAAACTAGCATCCAAATGTGTTTATATTATTTTTTACAATCAAGTTAACATCTTACTTCGTTAACATCTTTCTTGTCATGGACCAGGCCGTGTTTCTTTAAGGAAGCAAAGTCATCGACAGTCAATTCGTCGGTGTCTCCAGCGTAGAAGGAGTCGGAGTCCAGCCGGACGGAGCGCTCGGCGGAGCTCACGCTCTCAAACGGATTCAAAGTAAAATCCCCGCCCATCGTCATGTCTTGTATTGTTTGATTTATTTGCTCTATTGACTCGTGGCTTCTGCAAGAAAAAATATTTAATTCATTATTATAAACGACAATTTATTCCTTTTACGTTGTACTGTAAATCAACATTTATCGAAATTGGTTTTATCCAAAAGAACTAAGGTGTAGTGTAGATCGTCTTTCCTCCAGGTGGACCGACGACTTAGTGCGGACGGCAGGAAGTCGTTGGATGCGGAAAGCGAAAGACCGCATACTGTGGAAGGTATTAGGAAAGGCCTATGTCCAACAGTGGGGAGACAGGATCTGATGATGATGATGAAAAGAACTAAATTAAAAAAAAATCCAAAAGATTTTTCTTAATTTTTTTTTCAAAAAAGTTTTTTTTTGTACCTCACATCAGCATTCCATATGCCGGCGATGTAAAAAGAATGTTCTAGAAGTGACATAACTTTGGTGTACTCCCACATGGTCTTCTCCACGCCGACCTGGGCGACCAGCGACAGCGCCTGCGGGGGACTGGAGAGAAGGTTCTTCAGCACTCTGGACGTCTGCGAGTGACCGCGCGATAACTTCAGTACTAACTTGGACAAATATGTCTTGTTGTTCACGTCTATCTGTAATAAAAAGTTTTAATAAATAAATATAACATATAAATTTGCATTATAACAAGTTTTTACAACTTACAAATGGTCTTATTTTCCCTGAAGACACAAACTTTAGCGCTTGTAATAATAAATTGATTAATTCTTCCGCATTTGCACAATCTGCAGAGAAAAAAAAATTCAATCTTTGTCAATATTTTGTATATTAATAAAATGTCATTTGAATGTTTGCTACCTTAAGCTCAAAGGGTTTTAAACCACAAGCCACACAACCACAACCAAAACCGGATGTAAAACAATGTACTGACATTGTTTTAAAAATATCTATTGTACTTGTAATTTATATTACCAATAAAATTTTGTATTTGTAAAAAGAAAAAAAAATAGGAACTCCTACTGATTATATAAAAAAACAATAATGTGCAAAGCGAAGAAAAGTATGGACAGCAAGTCTTGGAGTATTAAAAAAACAACCCAGATCGTCATGAAACTTTGCCTATACATGCTCTAAAAAATATTTTTAGTTAACAATGAAAATTTTTGACAAAATTCCACTTTCTTAAGACTATTTTTAGAATATCTTGAAAGCATTTCCAACTGTTATTTAAATGTAATTGTAAATCTGAATTACTGCATACATACCTCTTAAAATATCCCAAAGCTTGTATGTAAAATCATTACTGGAGCCTTCAGCACTCATAGAGGACAAGCATTGCCTCAGGCTGCTCGTGTCTTCGGTCACACACGTACAGCCTCCCGCGGGGCATTCCGCCGTATAAGTATAAATTTCTGTTTCGTTGAACAATTTGTTTAGACGTTTGGATACATCAGCTATTTTCATTCCTTGCACATTATTTCTGAAAGTTGAAAAAAAAAAACTGATCAGGAAAATATTTTATTAAATGGGTCAATATTAAAATATTACCTAGATTTTGTTTTGTTACTAACATCTCGTGCAACCATTGTTCAAGATTATAGTCAAATATGGGAATTGGAACCCAGAACCACTAGATCTATAGTTGGTACCCTTAACCATTAGGCATTTAGTGCTTTAAAACACTTCTCACACTTAAATGCAGAGATTTCAAAACCTATTTCATTTTCTAATAAATTATGTAAAAAATTTGTAATTATTGGTAAAAAAAACATTTAAATACTTTTCAGTTTCTGTTTTAACAAAAAAAATCGACAATTTGATAGTATTTAAAAACAAAACACTTGGATATATATCTTATAATTATGCTGTAGAACTTACCTTATTCCAGCAGTTCCTAAGTTAACTGAACTGAAACCAGCAGCTGTCATTTCTACAAGCAGCTGATTTATATGATGCAGTGCACTCACCGACTTCCATATAGCATTACACGGACTTGCTAAATGACCCACTATTACTTCTTGAGCCTAAAACACATTTCAAAGAATGTATGCAAAGATTTATAAAAATTATCTAACATTGCTACAGTGAAGGGAAACATTGTGATGCATCCTGCACATAACTGCAAATTAATTCAAAGATATGTGTGAAGTCAACCAGCGTAGGTCCAGCATGGTTGACTATGGTCTAGTCACCCCTAATAATAGGGTAGGCTCTGAGCCTCTCAAGGGAGATGAATAGTGAGCTAATGATAATGAAAAATTAACTTACATAGTTAACTTTACAGTTAATGTATGGTGTGAGCAATGTTTTCACAGACCATGAACACAACAATTCCGTTACTCCCCCGTGAGGGGCGTTCAGCAACTCATCAGTGTTTGATGTACTATATGTCACCCCAGACAGCACATACTTGCAACACACGGACATATTCACCTGGAATTTAAAAAGTAAAACATTAGTCGATTTTTATTTTTACCAACATTTTTCGTAACCATTCCAGGTAAGCATGAAAAAGCTTGTGTTTGGACATGGTCCACGACAATAGTTGAGTGGTGGGATTTGAACCTACTACGGCTAAATCGGTAGTCTGTATGAATAACCATAAGGATATTGGCGCTTCACCTTTATAGTAACAATATTAAATGACATAAATATCTTCGCTGTCCACTGGGGAAACTCTAAAAAAAATTATTATTGCACTACTTGAAACAATTGAGCCTCACATCTTAATTTAATTCAATTGAATTTCAATTTAACTGGTACAATACTAATTAATCTGTGTTAAAAAGAAAAGTCTCACCATATCCTCATTTAAGTTGGCTTGAACTGCAAAATCTTGAATCAACTTCTCCACATCTAATTCATCCAATGTTGATGTTCCTTCATAAGTAACAATGCCTCTTGTAAAGTTATTGTTATCCGATTGGACTGTTAACAACAAGGGTTTACTCTCTGATGAAGGATTACATAATACCCACATTGGCATGGCATCTTCATTGTTTGTTTCCGATAAGATTCTGTTATAGAAATTTGCTATTTCCCTGGAATTTGATGTTAATAATTGAGTTATTTGGATATCTCATACTAAAGAGTGTTGCTTTGTCAAATTATACACAATTGGCATGAGTCTACCCTAAGTTAGGAGTTCCTAGACCTTAATCAACTACACTTGCCTAGTGCATTTGTTACCTTTAGATATAAATTTAAAATACTAGCAAAACATGAAGGTTGCATAACAAGTTCTTTCAGCATAAGAAAAGGGTGAAAAATCCTTCTTTGTGGTGCTAGAATTGAATTACAAACCTTGATTGTTCTATGTCAATAGGGTTATGGAGATTTTCTTCATTCCTCCACAACTGTGGTTCATCAGGTATCATAGTTTCATCCAGTATTGTGTGAAGACTTAGGTCGAGTTTTAATGGAGACCCAGTGAGTTCTAATTCATCTGTAAATACAGCAAAGTAGTGACAATTCAAAAGAATATTATAAGATATTGATTTAGAGACTTTTGATTATAAACTTACCTGATATTTTATTATTTTTACCGCAATCATCTGTGGAACTAGTCGACTGCTTTCCCTAAAAATATGTACGTAATGCTTAATAAAATTTAGACATAATTAAGCATAAATCAAATCGACCCACGAATATACTACGAAAAAATAATTGCGACTAAACATACTTTAGCATAAACAAGTACAACATCTTTATTATTTCCTGTATACATTTCTACATAGCTGGGACTTGATTGCACTTCAGTTACATATTTCGGGAAATTTTGTAAAAGTTGTTGTAATGAATTATTAACTACCATTTTTAATAAATAAATATATAAATAAAATTTTACAAGTTTAAAAAATCTTGTCGGTTAAAACCAGAGCCAGACATTTGAATTTGAAAGTTTGACTTTGACATTATACCATCAAAATATTGATGTCAAGTCACAGATTAAAATAAAAGTAGCGTTTCTTTGTGTTGCGTCAATGGCTGAAATAATTAAAATTTTATTTGCGCGGCCACAAGAATTTGGAAAGCCATTATTTATTTGATTTTTCATCATGCAATATTTCTCATCTTCCCACTATAGTATCCATTTTACAAAAGTACATAAAATCGACATCTTCCTGCGTGTTAGCACACCAGTTGCATTTTGAACAACACGACAAATAGATGGCGTGAAAACCATTTAAACGTATTTGTGGCGACATTTTGTTTTTTGGGTTACTATAATTTTTGGTATAGAAGTTGGAGGGACATCAGGCGTAATAACTAAGCAGTCATTAGTTTATACATATGTTGGATGAAATTTAGAAACATCCATTTTTCTATTTTGAAGAAACGAGAAAAGAAATGTAACTTAATAAATACATAAATAAAATATAAAAAAGTACAACTTTTGTATAAAATGTTCTAATTAATAATACTATAAACTGCACTAATAAATTAAGCTATTCTTGTCTTTACGTGTTTAGATCATCGTGTTAAGATTCGTATTCTTAACTGAAAATGTTTAATACACGTGTTAGTGGGTAAGAACATCCCTAGGTGTTTCTAAAATGTAAATCCGCCATCATGTGTGAATTTTATTGGCGTTACATTTTAGCAAATCCTCGGCGCTTCACCACAACAGCGCAATAGCGCGTCTGATACTGCTTGCTGATTAATTAAAAGGCACTATTAGGGTTACCACATTTGAAAATAGTTGGGGACGCCCGATTTTTTTCTTCTTTTAGTCTTAAGGAGTTTTTTTTTGCACAGAGAAAAATTAAATTGAAAAGAAATGTCAAAGTGTATTATTGATACTGACTACGAAATTTGTCATGTTGTTTAATTTACAGTCGGTTATAATGTCATAGAAAATCTTATCAAAGAACTAACAGGGCTCCAAAAACATTAAATACATTTGTTAATATATACTTCGTAAGGTGAAATACAATTAAATTACGGGTGTGATAATTTTCTAAGTGTTTATTTTGAAGACTTGTAAGTAACATCATGGTAACCCTATTCATATCAAGTATGCGAGCTACAGTAAGTACTGGTGCGTAACTATCGGCCTCTAGAGCGGAACTCGTGTCTGCTTATTGTATTGATACAGTATTAGCGTTAATTTTAAGTGAATCTGTCGTAATTGCCTCACAGGGATTAGTTTATAGAAAGCTTGTTTTACACGTACATGATAATGCCAAAATCGGAACATAATTACCTTTGATAAAGATAAATATTTCGCATTTTTTGTACCCCCGAGTAGAAGGCAGGCATGTTTCCGTGCAGAGTTACTGTTAAATTTTTATGTGTCATATAATAAAAGAAAAATGATTTGCTAATAATTATTTGAAAAAGTTACATTGAATCAAGTTATAAATTTTTGTTATTTTTTTAATAGTCAGTTGTAAGTCTTCAGAATGAATTTAAGCCAATTTTAAAAATTTAAATTGACGTAATTTCTTTCAGAGGAAATACTTACCCGTATCTTATGAGAAATGTATACGAGTTTCTCGTGACACATGTATATTTATGTCTACGGAAACGCATGTCGTCTGATATAATTAGTTCAACTAATTATAATCTAATCTCAGCTGACTTATAACAAACCAGCTGTCAACCTATCGCCGTGACAGGCAATGTAGATGTCACTGAGCTAATTAGAAATTGGTCACCCTCACTTAATATAGATGGATATGTTGGTTCTACGAAAAAAAAACGATTTTGCTTCATTGAAAACGCTTCGTCTTACTGACAGATGTTTATTAATTCGAGTTTCATCGACATAATGGCACAAAACACCACGTCTTCTAGCTTATCGATGTATAGAGATCAATGAACTTTCTCAACTGACACTAAAACATACATTTAAATATCTTACTTATAAAAACGGCTTAACTCACGTGTAAATCGGTTTCGGTACCAACTAGTTTCGAGTCCATCGGGGGCACTTCTTCAGGGTGAGTGGGATTTGGTATTATAGCGCGTTCGCGGCCC
Source organism: Papilio gigon (assembly GCA_027563995.1). Classification (NCBI taxonomy): domain Eukaryota; kingdom Metazoa; phylum Arthropoda; class Insecta; order Lepidoptera; family Papilionidae; genus Papilio; species Papilio gigon. Next base: position 1,706,880 of record JAODUI010000032.1, read on the forward strand.
GTCGCCCACACCTTATGCCCCCCGAAACCGATCGGTACCGACACCGATTTACACGTGAATTAAGCCGTTTTTTTTAAGTAATATAGTGAAATGTCTCGTCGAAAGTTTGAATAATTTAAATGCATTTAAAAATACGTAAATTTAATTTACTTAGATCAAAGAAACATACTTTATGAAATATTAACAGTGTCACAAATTAGTCAATTACTTGGATAACAAATTTAATACCAAGTTATAAGTAGCTAAGATATCAATAACTAGGTTTTCCCGCGACTTCATTCGTGCGGTTTTAAAAAGTAAATTCTAGTACTAATGTTTTTTGAGTTTTTTTCTATACAGGAAAATACAAATCTTCACCGTTTAATTATAGGCAACGTAGCCTCGGATGATAAAGCAATTTTCATAAACATCGGTTGATCTCGAAATCGTCTGTGAAAAGATCAAAAAGAGTTTTTCGAATTTAATTAAATACGCTCTTATAAAATGTCACGAACAAAAATTGGACTGGCGACAGAATTCGTATTATAATACCATATATTTAGAACAACAAAAAAAAGTATGAAATACATTGAGGTAAAAACAGTTAGACATAAGGATAAACTGTGATTATTTAATTACCAGAAAAATATTCACCTGTTATTCGTAACCGAAAAAAAATAATTAAAAATTTATTCTACAAAAACTTAATCAATGATCGATTGCAATAAGTCAATGTGTACAAGCTTACTGGTTTTATTGTATGATTTACGGAAGTTACGATACTGGAAAAAAAAAACCGGTTCCGAGAACAATGCTAGTTGACAACGCCGTCGTCCCACGATGCATGTTACTTGTGTCCAAGATTTTTAAAAACTTTATTTTTCATATCATATGTATTTTGTTTTATACGAAAAGGGGGTAAATGGGAGGAGGAAATGTTGATGTATTCATCGATGTTCATTTGTTTCTTATATTCTAAATTCGCTGTATTTTTTTCTATTAATTAAACAATACTTGAGTATAATAACCCGGTACGTTGTGTGCTCTCTAGGAGTTACTTAATTATACAAAGTACACGAAGATAGGTGGAAGCAATACAAAAATTCGAGTACTTTGAAAAAAAAAAACAAACGCAATGGAATTTAATCCTTTGAGTCTCGGTTATCTTTTGTTTTTATTATTTTTTACCCGATACCAACAATTAAATTAATTCAAAATTAGTTTGGAAGCAATAACACTGAAATCAAACGGGTACTCTCCAATCAACCTGAAAGGAACCAATAAAGGAAACACTTTATTGGTAACATTGTGAAAACCTTAATAGCTAAAGGTAACCTGAAAATACGACAGTTGAATTCAATTGAAATAATAAACTATATTTACTTTTGTATCTATGGATTTATTTTTGAAAGTTTCAGCCTTCAACAAATTGTTTTTAATAAGTCTACAGCCTTAAAAATGTATAATTATTTAGACAGTTTTGTTGTAATTTCTCGTTTCGTTTCTTTAATTCTTTAAATTCGTTATTTTTTTTTTAAAAAGATAAAATTATTGATTACAAAAAAATTATTGAATCCTTACGATCTTCACAAGACTTTTTTTTTCTTTTTAATATATTGTAACAAGATATATTGATGTAAATGTATTATTAAAACAAATATAAATTGAAAAATAGTTCAGTTGGAATTGTAAATTATTCGGATGTAATGGCTTTTGTGTAACACGTCAGAGAAATTTGAAAAGTTTTTAACAGAGGTACGTGGAGGAAATGCCAACGCGGAGGAAGAAACGCTGCCCTGCGAGCCAAATAACGTTGCCTATGATGGACAGACGGCCGTGGAATATTCAATAACTTCTGTTTTTTTATTATATATAAATATTTTCTTTTGATATACGAAGAGAGAAAGTGAAATTAGCATAACATTACAAGAGTTCAGATATATTGTAACACATAAAAAACTGTTTCGACGTAATATTTACATTTACTGACATAGAAATGGACATACAGGATGTTCGTTTAATCGAAAAATGTAACAACTATTTTGTTATTCATAACATCTAATTGCGTAGGTTCATTTTAGTTAGTTATATTAAACACAGTACAAAATAAATTCATAATAAATGTATCTATAATATAGCGACACATAAACCAACTCTTAAGAAACTTTTTTTTTATAGCAACATTGTGTTTTTCCAAATATGAAAAGAGGTTCAATAATACGTATACGACAGTGACGAAACACGTTCATATTCAAATAAGTATAAACTCTACATGTATACAGTGACGGGTCTACAATTATTATAACTGACACCAGGATATTTGAGAAAGTGCTGGTCACAAAGTATTCGATTTCATACATTTAAGTCCGTCGTACCCGATTACTCAAGTTATTACACACTAACTTTATTTATTTATATCGTCAGCTCATACGTCACCATACTTTAGAACCTTCTTTAAGTTAGTGACGATATTCACACTGGTTGTTGCCCGTGACTTCGTCAGCGAACTATTAATGAAGACTCAGTAGACTTTGTGTTCTTACAGAATGTACATCGGTACCAAATTAGGGAATGTGGATCTCTACTTTAAAAGTGAGAATCGTTGGAAAGGTACGTACGCATTGGGACGAAACGAAAACGTGATGAACAACATGATGCCAATTTCAGTCTATTTTAATTTTCTTCGCTAAATATTTCTTTTATTTAGTTTTAACGATTAATTTTTGTTTTATCATTTTGTTGCAGATAACGCACGTGCAGTAGAAGATACCACGGTCGTCTCGGTCCGCCGTTTCCGTGTCACTTATTAAAGTTTTATTATTAACAAAAGTTCTATAAGTATGCGGAGCTGCACAGAGTATGCGGTCAAAACTGATCATAGAGGACTTTTTTATTGCGTCATCTTTGAGATACTGTGATAGTTTTTACTGCAATTCTTGTAGTTCTTAGACCCTTTAATCTGTGATACGTGACGCCTTGTTTATTGTAATGTCCACCTTGTTTTGTGTAGTTTTATGATTCCAGAGGAAATTGTCAAAACGACATTACTACAGAATCAGTTTTACAATAGACACGTTGCCGCGTTTTTTAAATTCCCTCTGGAATCCTGATCGGTCACTCTCGCGTTATGTCATTTTTGTTGTATATTTCTGTAGTATTTTAAGTTTTTGTATTGAAACGTGTTTTGAATATAATTGACTAACAAGTACTAAACGTTCTAACGCATGACTTTTCTTTTTACAACACCAACTGGCGCGTGTGTACTGAATACAGCATGACATTACCACAATTAATTTTTAATCAGTTTTTGTTTTTATCGTTGAAATATCTAGACATTAGCCTCGTTGACTTGTTTTATTTTATATTTGATTGAATCTAGTATTATGATTATGGAATATGTTTACTTCAACAATTTTATAATGGAGATTATACGTTTTAATGGATTACAATAACTCGAGAGATCAGTCGCCGTGCGTCTGCTCTACGAAACTTGATTTTAGGTTTAATTAATTTCTTACTTAAATTCGAGTTTTACTTCTTGCATGGCAACACCCCGGGGATTGCATTCTAGTTTTTTTTAATTGTGAAAAATTTTGATTATGCAATCTAATTGATATATACATTTGGATTTTTTAATTATGAATTCCATATAATTTGAATATAATAATAAATGTTACTTAAATTGCAAGATGTCTGGTTTCATTTGGCTCCCGGGTCCCGAGGGACGGTTCCCACATTTGGTGTCAGACGCTGGCGGAGGTCGAACATTGTCATTTTTCAATTAATACAATGTCATAAGGACGTCGCGACCTCTGGCGGTGGTATAAATGTAATCAATAAACTGTATAACAAAGGAATATGTTCCGTATTTCTTCACGTACACTGTTTATATTCTATTCCAATGAGAGATGTTCTGTGTAGACGGTTGACAAATTTGTACAGGTGGTTTGATAAAACTTTGTAAATTATAAAAATTTCGTATCAGGAAGATGTATGGTTAAAGTAATTATTTAAATATAAGCGTTTTAGTATGTATGAATAGTAAAAAATCAAGTTTTCACTGCGACGACAAACACAGAACATTATGCCTCAGTTATCTTAAATAGGATAAGATTTTTTTATGTTGCTACCAGCTTGATTAGACTCCGGACCTCCTTACCGATTATATCCTTTGCGATCTCACACTTGACACGGTTAATGAAGGTTTATTTATCATCAGCAGGTCACCACACGTCCGCACTGAGAGGCTCCGAGTCTATTTTATACTAAGGGTGATTATCATTGATGTAGTAACAGGAATGAAGGCCAAGTTTATACTTAACTCAATGTAAACTGGAATATACGTTGTGTGACAAGCAGACGGCTGTTATTTGAAGACGAAAAGGTATTTTAATGTTGGAAAAATGGGGCACGCGCGTCGTGTAGCTGATTTACGTTTATGTTAAAATAACTAAGACGAGCAGAGTACCTCTTGATGGGAAACGTAGGTGGGATAGACGAGTTTTTATCATGTTTCTAACTACTCACGTCACATTAACACTAATGATGATGGTTATTTAAATATATTTATATTAAACAGCTTGGTCCCGTGTCCCTTCACCTGCTTGAAATTCTCGCATAACCGTCATATCCACTTTACTCGCTCTTTATGTTTGTTTAATAGCGTGATAACAAATGGTCTAAAACCTGACGCAAGTGTAGGGTTTGTCCCTTTGATAAGAATGTTTAAATATGTGCTACGATTGCCAAAATGCTACATAACTAAGTTATAAAATTTGCACTTGTTATAATATTTTTTTTTGTTTGGTTCAGTTACTTGTAGCAAGTCTGAGCTTTTTCTTTAATAATACGACTTAATTTATGTATTTAGAAGATTGATCTGTTGACATTTAATACACTCGCGGACATAATCTGTGGAATTCAAGAGAAAGGCACGAATTTGCATACAGCCAGCTGTGCTTTAAAGCTTTGGATAAAACTTACTAAATGGTATATACGACTAATAAATGTTTAAGGCAAGAAAAAAAGACATTTGTTTACTTTGTAAATAAATGTGTGTTGTTTGCATTAAATTTGTTTGAAAATAATTTTATGTCCGAAAAAAGAAATGTCAAAAATTTGTTACACACATACGCATTGTTATGACACCAACACACGTGAGCTAAACTCGTATGATAAATTATATTTTATATAGACATAATTATAAATGTTACTCAATTTTAATGTACGCATAAAAACAATGTTATTAGAATAAACATTTTTAAAAACACAATTATACGATGTCGTAAATTTTATCAGATACGATGAAATTTATTGCCTCAGTAAATCCTCCGATGCTACTTCAAAGAGCAAACGTTTGTTTTTGGTAATAATTAGTAAATAAATGGATATTAAAAAAAATAATCAAACATTGACAATACATTTATTATCATTGTCAATAACATATAGGGAGGTTCGGAGATTCAATCCTTCCTATAGGCGGACCGACGACTTAAAGTGTACACGAAGTAGTTGGATGTAGAGAACCGCATACCGTGGAAAGCATTGAGAAAGCGTTATCCTGCAGAGGACAGAAGGGCTGATGCTGATATAGTCTTAAACAACTAAACTTGCTTCCCATTTATCTACGCCATCCAGCAAACTCTCACCATAATAGTAACTTTTTACTCTAATGTAAAAAAAATAACTAGATGGATAGGAAATAATCGATCTAAACTATGGAGTGGGGAAGGAATGAGGAATGCATCTACACAGATGGATAGCATGTTAACTCGAAGCACTTTCACATACAGACTTGATAGAACTTTGAACTATCCAGACGACATCCGAACTTTGATTCCGTCCGATATTGATTTTGGGAGCAAGGGTTACGCTTTTTTAATACATTATAAAGAGGATAGATCTGTATTTATTACATTAGAAAGCTTTATTATTACTGAGCAATAAATTGTATTTGTTACTAGGACTTTTTTCCCTCGTGAACAAAAGCTAGGTATTTACCAGTATAGTACCTTCGGATAAATTCTGCGTTTACCAAATAAACGTGCATGTTATGATGATTTCTTCAATGCCCAATTGTTTCTGAATAAGACTGTAAACGGCTGGTTTGTTACCTTTTATTCTGTCTGAAAAAGTTAGATAAGAACGCTGACCAAACCGTACTATAGCAATTTGCCAGCGCGTACTATCAAAGTGCTAAGAACTTTAACCTGACTTGATATACGTCCGATAGTAACAGATTTATCTGGGCGAACGGTATATTTAATAAACACAAATAAATTAATATTTCCTCGAAGAATGTCCATCCTGATACATAAAGGAGGTTGTGGTATCAATGACACCGCATGTACCCTAATTAGCCGGGTCAGAGACATCGCCGATCGTCTTATGTTACAATTTACTTTTTTAGTAAGTCCGTCCACTTCACTTGATCGCATGCGGCAGGCGGGCGCGCTCATTGCCGACATATAGCTTTTAATAAATACAATATTAATAATAATATAGAAGGAAGAATAACGAAGTTATCGCATTGCTAGTGAGTCCTGTACAATTTTTAAGTCCAAAAGAAACTTAATGACACACCAATGAACGTTGTCTTTTTATGAAAACTAAATTAACGCTTGACCACGATCCCAAGCGATGGCCGAAAGATGTTACGCGCTAGTTAATTGAGTGCCTATTCACTCTACTCTTGAAGGCTCCCACATCGTACTTGAACGGAAACATTGACGGAGTCAACTTATTCCCCTCCTTTGTTGTACGCACAATGAACAATGATTCAAATAGTTTCGTTTCAGAATTCTGCCGACGTGCTAAACTTAGTTATAGGTATACGATGTCTTAGAATCTAATAACCATAGGTTTCGGATGGCGTGTTCAAAATTTATACGGAACCTTAACATTTAAGGTGCCACTTAAATTCTGGCGAAACTGACTTGTCCGACAGTTTGATGGCATTCGATCAATAAACTGGTATATTTACTGAATACACTCACCACCGCATTCTGGGCCCAGTACACTCCAATAAATAAAAATGGCCGCGCGTCTCTCGTGTCCGCCGAATTCCTACCAACTTAATTGGCTGTGCGGTTTGTGATCGGGACAGACCCCTACCGCGTGCTATGCTATAAAATATTTTATTTCCATTATTTTAGTAATATACTGTTTTTTCATTACTTCATTTTGTTACGACTGAGATTTCAAGTTTGATAATACAAACCTTTACATCGCGGTATTACTAATTATTTAAAAAGTAATAAAAAGTGTAACACACTAAATAAAACACTAGTCCAAGTACTTCTTTTAAATTAAATAATAAAATTTAAATTCCTGTATCAATTTCTTCAAATGAAAAATATGTATAAAACAGCAAGACACGTGTTGCCGTCTTTTAACAGTACATGTGACAAACTTTATTACACGATAGTTTAGATGGATGTTTGTTGTTACATACATAATTATATGACGAACAATAGGATGAATTTAAGCGTTTCTTCATAAATCAATCTTTTATACATTAATAAAAAAGAAAACAAATCTCTGTAAAAAAGGAAAACACCATAAAGTGATAATTCTTCTAAAAATAAGTAAGTAAAATTATCATCGCTTT
>JAODUI010000032.1:1718564-1739791 GCA_027563995.1 Papilio gigon
AACAAATTCCCTGTCGACTTACCGGATTCCATTCTCCTACGAATATAATTTTACAACGCTACAACTAGATTCTTCGAGGTAACTCTATTTCAAATTTTTAAAAAAATAATTTAAATTACCCATTGATCGAGTTCAATAATAATATTATAAAAACGAAAGTTTAAATAGATGTTTTCTATGAGATAATACTAAAACGGCTAAAAAATCTGAATGAAAATTAACAGAGATTTATAACTGGAATCAGATATAGGCTACTTACGAAGTCTTTTTATTACGTGCGGACGATTCGCGGAGAAAAGGTATTACACACATGAGATGATAAAAACCAACCTATCGGACAAAGTATTTCTTTAAGAGATCGTGTATAAATTATAATTTTGTATTATGTGCGAGATTTTAGAAATCTGCGTTGATTTCTGTCATAGAATAACGTTAAATTTGATACACTGATGTAAGAAATTAGTTACCTTAATATTTAATTCTTAGAACTTTTTATTTATTTTTAAGGGAATATAAATAACGTATTAATATTTTGGATTCACTAACTTTGTAAGCGTAATTCAGTTTTAACTACGTATTTATTTTATTTAATTTTGTTATAAATTTAATTTAAATATTCTGATTTTTAATAATTATTTCCTGAAACAGAAATATTTGTATTCAAAAGATTGTTGATAATAGAAAAAGGTATCATTTGAATTAAATACCAAAATTCTCCATTTAAGGGTATTTTCAAGTTTTGACTTTGTTAAAGTTTAAATTCCATTTTAAAATGAACTTCCTAAAGCAGGAAGCGATTCTGACGTCTTGAGATTAATATCACTAGACTGAGAATATTGTAACAAATACGTTTAATTTTGCTTGTTTCATTTGAAAAGTTTAGTAAATGTGCTTTAATAGCTAAGTTAGAATTGAACGGAAGATTATCGACGTAATGTAAAATAATATAGTTCAAAGTCGAGTTGAGGTAATGCTGTATCGTATAAGTATTTAACTGTAAGAAAATGGCACAATATGATACAGACCCTTCGAATAAAAAAATGTACATCCAGAATTTAAGGTATCGGGTGAAAAGTTCCATTGAGCGATCTCGTTAGGAATGGAACTCTTTTCGTCAGATGAGTCGAAATATCATCATAATGTCGAAATTATTTTAAGTTTGTATATATTGAAAACATCATCATCAGGTCACTGTACGTCTCCATTTAGGGTCTCAGACTAGCCTAGTCACCAATAGTAGGGGGACTGGGCTATAGTCATATCGTAAAGTTTTAGACCAAAAATTTTAATTCATAGACCAACTTATAGACGAAAGTTATTAGTAAAACTTTTGTATTACAAACACTAAACTTTGGTCACGATTTCCATCATTCCTATCTGTAGATAAGAGCAGCCATTTTGTATTTATGAATAAAGTTTGAAGTTGATATGGCAAAATATTGTTTTCGATGTTCACAAAAAATAAGGTTTGTTTTTATTCTAAATACCTAAACATGAATGAACAATGATCTAAGTCCTCATTTTGTTATTTTAGGAATGGATAGATTACTATTTCCATATTGCTTGGGCTTCCACAACCGCTGCTACTCCCAACCACTACCACCACCAACACATACAAATAACAAACACATTTTATCTCAACCTTTATTCGTCTTGAAAATTCTGAGATGACTTTGTACTTGTGTATCAGCACTGATAATACAATTATGCAATAAACCGTATCACTTTGGTACATGCTTAAATTCTTTAAAAGCAATTAATTTTAAAATGTAACAAAACCGTCAGTTAAATTGCAGTTACATGTTAGTATGGACGTGCAAATTATTATATAAATAACTAGCGCCATCTTCCTGATCTCAAGTGTCAGAAGATTCTTGTGGTACTGTAGACTTGTAATGTGTTTGTCTATGCTAACGTAGGTTTATATAATTTGCTGACCGAACTCCGATAGCAAAGCCTCACTTACGGGACAAGTTTAGTTAGTCGCACTATAATGGTATAAGGATAATAGTAAATTATCCCTATTTGTTGTACGTTAACATTTATATCTATTATCTTTATGACCAAAATAACAAAGCTCATTATAACAAAAAGCTTACATTAAGTTTTACAACGTGATTAGATTATATTTATTGAACTAATTCGTAACGATACGTTTCCAATACGGAAAGCTCGTTGTCATTCTGTCGTCCATTTATTCCCTTCAATAAATACAAAGATAAAGTTTCCCTTAATTTAGACGAAATACAGACTTTTATATTTACTATACTACTTATAAAACTAGCTTAACTCACGTGTAATCGGTGTCGGTACCGAAGCTATAGTACAAATTCCACTTACCCTGAATAAGAGCCTGCGATAGACTCGAAAATAGTCGGTACCGACATCAATTTACAAGTGAGTTAAGTAGTTTTTATAAGTAGTATAGTGAAATGTCGCACGAATTACTTAATTTGATATATGTATCATTATTTACATGGTAATAAAAATTAAAAAAGCTTAGAAATATCGATAGGACATTTGAGTTAAACTCCATGTAGGAGGCATAGGTTTTAATATAATATGTTCGGTACTGATATAGCGTAAATAATAAGGGCAATGGAGTTCCCGTATTGAAATAGTTTGGTTCGTTAACTACATTATAAATGAATAGAGCCACTCCGGTCTTTGCCGTACACGAAAAGAGGATTATATTTGTCCGACATAAACGTAAGTATGACGTAAAATGTTTACTACACTTTAGTATTTACAAGATACGAAATTTTGGTCTAACAGCTACTAAATTTAGACGGGAATGGGCGTTACAGACATGAATGAAATAATTAAAATTATGTTTTCATAAAAAAAAAACTGTTGACACTCAGAGATAGATTATCGAACTATTTCTACGTGAGGAAATCTTTGTATTCCCTTTTAAGGAAATAGCACGTACAGATCAATGTGAAGTTTGACACGGTTAAAATTTATTTAAAGATATGTATAAAGTTAAATAAATGAATAACGTTCGAATTTCGAACAATTGGCAGATTATTCCATCACAAAACAAAAGCGTTACACTCTCATTTTACGCTCGTAATATGTCCAAAAAAAACAATTTAATATACGCTATTAGAAATGAAGTACATTGTTGGTACATTTGATTTTTTTTTCTTCATAAAAAAATTTCTTCAAATTGATTAAAAATATATTGGCTACAGCTATCCAAACGTCATTAGTAACAGGATAAAATATTTTGTGGGAAGTTCGGGTACGTTGTCTGGTTTTGAGTGAATTCTGATTTAACTGTGACATACGTAATCTCGCAGGACACGAAATATTTATAAAAAAGAATCCGATTTTTCCATTTGTAATGTCACGAAAAAACAATACATTCTACTCAATCTCCGAGCCCCCGTGCCCTTAGGGAACTTCTACAATTCATAATGTTATAATATCGTCTTACATATCATAATACAATTTTTATATTTTCAGTTATCCCGCAGCTATAAAACTAATTTTGTATTTACTAAGTATAAAACTTTAATAAAAAGCTCCGCTACATGTTTGAAAGAATGTTAAGCGAGTTCATATTACCGTAAATAAACCTGTGCTTAACATCGATTCCACCTGATAAGTGCTGATGCGGCCAAAAGATGGTGCACTCTAGCTTTGTAAATATTGAACAAGCTCACATACCTACTAGATGTTATTTAGCTGCTAGCAAATCATTGTTATATTTCATGAGGCATTTCTTTATCAATTATAATTTTTTAATTTAAGTCACTGGTGTGAATTGCGAACAAAGAATGACACGCACGTTTAAGGGACAGATTTACAATTGATTTTGATTCTAAGTGTTGGGCCACTAAAGTTTGCATATGGCTGAAATGAGTATGGTTAGATGGGTGGTGTGACAAGAATGGATAGTGTTAAGAGTGATTAGATTACAGGGAAGTTTTAAAGTAGCGTCAGTGATGGAGAAATTGATAGCAAAAGGTTAGTGTGGTATACATACATACAAAGAGATGATGAACAAATAAACTATGGTGATCAGCTTGAATGTTGATGGCTATAAAGGTAGAGAAAGACCGAAGAAGGTGTGAATCGATTGTTTGGAAGAGTGTATGCGTAAGAAGGGTCTGGATATGACGGCTGATAGAGATGTATGGAAGTGTAGTACATACTGCTGATGATGAACAAAGATTATACGAAAAAGGATAGTGGGCAATTGTTTAAGTCAATTGTTAAAATATTAAGTTGATTGCTCGTGATAGAAATGGTTGGATTATAAATTAAATGAAAGATAGAAAAAGAAAATAAGTGCTTTCAAATCGTTTGTTTGTTTAATCTGTATAGAACAACGTTACAATAACATTATTCGATGTTACAAAATTTCTTTATAATAAAATAAAAACCTAACGTTAATGTTTAAGTAATCAAACGAATAATTCTTTTGTAAGGGACGACTAAACAAATAAAATTCATAATGAAATAAGATTCGTTTCGGATCTCGTTCTTGAATAATACAATTCGTATAATAAATTTGAAATTTTATAAATACGAGTACGTTCACAATTCCTTTGTACTTCTACCTGCTAATATTAGAACAAAGATTTGATACGAGAATTATACAATATTCATACAATGTGTTAACAAAGAAAAATTTAACATAACATACAGTTAACATTGTTCAATTCAAGCGCTGGATTACAATTGGAATTTTCACAGTGCACGATATTGTTGGTTCCGAATTCCAAAACTTTGGATTTTTTTTTTAAATTTTGGATTAAATATTCAATACGTAAAAGTTAAGCAAGTACCAAGTAATGGTGTATTATGGAGGAGATAGGCAATTTTGTTCTATCTCGGAGATAAATGTTTCTTGTTTTATTTAGCCTTTTCGTATGTATCATACTGCTTTCCATTGATCTTTAGCACGTAATAAGCTTATCTCGGAGTGTCTTAGTGAGCTTTTTAAACATCGTATTCGAAAATAAGCGACTTTGCTCTAGTATTTAATTTCGCAATTCAGAGTACGTAAAACTTTTTAACTATTGCACCGCTTCACGGGTCTTTTAACTGAGTTTTTTCTATCAGTTTGCCGTTGGGACGGGAGTATCAATGGCGTTGCCTATCAATTGTTTGAGTTGAGGATCCGTCCGTTTGAGTTGAGATTACATTCCCCATCAATGGACTCAACTTCAACGTTCACAAAAGGCATATCTTTTAAACTATGAACGATAAGTTCCTACAACTTTTTTTTGTTTCTTTTTCAACTTAACATTTTTTATAAGCATCTCCGTATTGGCTATAGTTAATCTTTTGTTTAAAGCGAGAGACTTGAAAGAATTTTTTTTTACTCGGATAAAACTTGTGCTAATTGACACAGTTACACGTTTAACGGTTACCTAAGCAGTTCTTATTAGAGCTGTTTGTTATCAACATGGTTCTTACTTACTTCATTGGATTCATTGGACTTTATAGACGTTGACAGTAGTAATATAACAGTCGAATTTTTATCGCCGAAACAATGGTCGCGTTTTTCCAAAGAGAATGATTTCAATACTGTTTACTGTAGTAGAAAGAAAAGCCTGTAATTTTGATACATTGTTGATACATTGATTTCAGGGAAACGGCAATCAAACACGGTACTTTTGTATATGCTATTTTATTGTTACTAAACGTTGTATTGTTTGAATGAATTTTTGATGTTCGACTTGAAATTAATCCTAACAATTTTGAATTTATACCGACTTTTTAACAGTGCGTTTACGTATTGAATTTTCTCATAATTGGTCTATTATAAAGACACGATTCAAAAAAAAAATCGAAGACAATAAATGGATTGTGTGAATAAGAAGTGTGGGAATTCAAATACGGCGGCTGATAGATATTTATAGAAAAGTAGAACGTCTCGACATACATAAAAAGGGGCATGTTGATGGCTAGATACATCACTAGAGAAATATGTGTTTTCGTAATATAAAAGAACTACTAGGAAACAAAACTACTTTTACGATATAAATGTAGAGTGATTGATATAAATTGCCGTTTAATCCATTCATATCAGCCTTTGCAATAAAATTGTAGCGGAGCCCACGTTCCCGGTACGTGGCAAGGAATGCGTTACCTTTTTCACGCTTAGAAGTTATTGCTCTAAACGTGACGTCACACGGCAACTATTATTAAACGCCTTTGATATATACCCCTTATGCGAATAAAATACGTGTCTATGTGTTCACATTACCAATGGCATAATAAGAATAAAACAATTAGTTAAGTTTTGATACTTAATCTTGAAATAGATGGCGTTTTTCTTAATTCAAAAAATATTTGTTTTATGATATTAAAAACTAAAATTACGAAATTTTTCTAACGTTTCAAATAAGTGAGAAAATTAACGAATGAATACAGTAAATTAGAAATTAACTAATGTTATTTAAAAAGGCTATGTACAATATCTTTTGACTAGATTTTTCCGGTTATCAAATTTACTTTGGATATATATAGAAGTCAGGGCTTAGAAGTGAAAGCTTTTCGTTGTGTTTCATTTCAAAAGGCCTGATTATTTATTGACATATGTTTCTACTTTTATTATTAGTTCGAGTTCTTACCATCTTTACCTACAACTATCTTCAGCGCCAATATGGCGAGAATCAAATAGCCACAAAATACAAATTCTTATAACCTCTCATGTGTCCGTGATTTGTCAATATGACAGTGACATTTAGCTGTCATCCGTCATTCTGTCAACATGTTACTTTGGTCGATTTCCGTTAATAGGTGTTTGGATAGAAAATATTAATACATCGTGGTAAAATAGATTAAGATAAAATTGCTATTTTTTTATAACAATGCTCTAAAAGTTCGTAATTTTTTTTTAATTTGGTTATGAAAAGTTATATTTTTTAACATATTACGCAAATCATATTGAAACATCGTAGGTCTCGGAGGGATCCATAAAATAGTATTTCCATTATTTTCTTGCAAACAACGAATGAAAAGAAGGAACAGAAACAAAACTTTTTCTTCAATTTAATTAGTATCGAAAGTGAAAATATTTTCTCGGATAGGGAAAGTGAATGGAATTTTAAATAAAAAATGTTTCGCTGTTCAGAAATGTAGATTATCTTGTTTATTTACAAAGTTCTCTCTTAATTAACAATGTTGAATTTTTTATCTAAATTTGTCGACTCGAAGCCCACGTGATACAAGAATAAAAATACTTTGTTCTAGAAATAACGGATTCAAACGATACTCCTGTTTGAACTCCAATTACCGGACAATGTTCTATATTTAATTAAAACTTACGACTTGAATACACTTTATCATATACCTGAACTATGCCTTACGGAGTGTCAACACAGTATGCAATACTCTTCCATACATCTCTGTCAGTTCATATCTGAACACTACTTACAATATCCTCACACCCTCGGTCTTCCTCTACCTTTATAGCTATCGATATTCAATCTCATCTCCTTGGTGACACATAGGCTTTGTTATCATCATCATCACCATCATCTCTGCGTACTGCTGGGCATTAGCCTTTCCCAATGCCTACCACAGTATGCGGAAGGCATTGGGAAAGACTAAAGTTTAATTATACTAAGTTATTTTAATTCCACGGGGAATAATTCATAGATGACTATTAGTGTCTATTTTTCAATAGAACCATGCTGAGCAAGAAGGTAATCGTCGCTGTTGCCGTGGTGCTGGCTTTGATCTGTCTCGCCGAAGCGCGGGAGGAGGGGCCGCATGATATGGCGGACGCGCTCCGCATGCTGCAAGAACTCGACCGCTACTACACACAGGCCGCTAGACCGAGGTATGTGAACACTTTGCTACAATATTAATGTCCCTACAAGATAAACATAAAAAAGTAAAGTTGATGAATTACATATGTTTAGAAGGTCCCTAATTTTTAATATTTTCATCCGTGTTAATAAAAGGAATACGCATTAAGCAATTACAGTTACAATAGTCTGTTGTATCTTATACTCGTAAATAAATTTAGTTTGGCTTTCTCTACAAGAAAAAAAGTGAGAAACGCGAACGAAAAGGGATTTTATGTTATATTAAGTTAAAGAAATCGAAATCTCTGAAACTCCCTTTCATTGAAATTTATTAGTCACTACGTTTTATTAACTCGTGTAATACTTATGAATGAAATGAAATCAAATAGTAAGATGTAGAAATAGTTAATATAGACACTCCGCAAGCTCGGGACGTTAGTGCTCGCGTAAACAATGTCTGAAGATATATCGTCAGTGCTTCGCAGGTATGTTCCATGTAATGTAATGTTTCATATACTAATATTACACCTTCATATTTTACGTTTGCAAATTACTCTTGTCTTTTTGACAAATTATAGTCGAGAGATGAATTATTTATTTATATCAGTCCATATAAAAGTTACGATAAGTGAAATAAAGCTTTTTATGATAGAATTCAAACGGTTAATTTTACGTTCGGTCACTAAATTGTATTTTAAGACTTTTTTACTTTGTGCATAAACGAATAACGACCTTTAAATGACCTTTAATATACTTGACATTGTTTAAAATAATCATGTTTTTTTTTTCGTTAAATACTAATTTATTAAAAGTAATATTAGAAAAGGAATTGAAAACATATATATAACATGCTCAAATAAATTTGTAGATAAAATAAACAGCAAGTTTGTGTGAAATATATTTCTAATATTTTCTATGCGACATTATAAAGAAGTCAACGCGACAAAGGCTATATACCAAGCTTGTGGTGTAGCGATAAAGACGCGGTTAGGATTAGTCGTACTAATTTATGGTACCTTACCAGTGCCCTCTATGAATCGCACAAAAGTACAAAATCTTAAGCGTATTGTACGATGCTCATGTTTTTTTCTTTCGTGTCATTTCCTATGCCTTAGGTTAAGCATGTTTTCTGATAGTATTAACCGTGATAGTAGCATCCCTTACCCGGTCAGATAATGCTGTCGCACTGTAGATTGCTATCGTTGCTAGTGTCGTCTGGATGGTGGCCAATATTCAAGTATAAGGCTATACAAATTTCACATCCAACCTTCTTTTACAAGAATTATATTGTACCATATAAAATTTAAAGAACTGTGATATTTTTCAGTCGTCCTATATAGTCACGTAATTAAATAAAGGGTGAGTAAATTTTGAGAAGACTGTTACGCAAGAATGACCTACAGTTGTAGCCGTTTGTAATTTTGTTGCTTTTATCGTTTAGTGCCGAATTAATTTTCTACTATTCCACAAGGTACTGAATTTTCCGAAGCATCGATAGTTAATTGAATAAAGTATATGTTCTATAAATAACACATTACATTATTTAAGCGTCAATAGCATAATAGTTAAAGATACGGATTTCCTATCTCGTGGTCGAGGGTTCGAATTACGTCATACTACTAATGTCGTGGACTATATCCTAGCACAAGCTCAGAGCTTAGTTGCAGTGGTAAAAGAAAAAAATAGTGAATTAACAAAAACTTGCTTTAAAAAAAAAACTATATGTAACATAGCGTACTGTAGACGTATAATTGTGCATTCAGAACAAGATCTCCTGTAGGAAGGTTAGCAGATGTTAGAAGTAATATCCACGTAGCATTGTAATTACGCCCTCAACAGGCCGCCGACAGGTCGACGGACAGCGGACATGATAAGACCCGATGTCACGACCAAGATTACTCTGCCAGGATTGAATCGTGTACATCGTTCCACCGTCTGAATTGCAATTGCAGTAATAATTGCTACACGTATAACATACGAAAATATTAAATTATTTAAACTTTTTTTAGACATTACGAGTATTAAAAACTGAAAATTAAAAAAAGAGTTACTACGTTGGGAGTTACCATTGGGAGTTTTAGGGCTCTTAATTCGAGTATTCAAATAATAATTATGGCTGCTGCTGCTGCTGTTGATGTTGATGAAATAGAACTAAGTATAAATATTTATATCATATCAAAGTCTAAGAATTAGTAGTATATCTCAAAGTAAATACATTTTGAGATAACAAAACTTTTCTACAGACATGATTCGATTTCGTTTGTAGCAAACAAAAAGCTTACAAAGACGACTGTAATAAAAGTTTGCCATGTTAAACTGTTTAACGCTAATGCAATGTTCAAAGGGGGAAGACAGTTATGTCGGCGAGCAAAGGCAACTTTGCAACTCGTTACGTTCCTTGACATGTTTCTTATGTTAGTTTACTGAAACTATAAGCATTTTATTTGTTCATCTAGTTCGGGGGTGACTTAGCTTTATTCTACAACGCCTGTAAGGTGCGTTGATGATTCGTTCCGCATAAATATAATAAACTTGACAACAAAATTAAAAGTCTTTGATGAACAGATTTAATCACCAAATAACGTTGTTATTTTTATATTAACATCCCTATATACGATATGGGTTATGACTAAATCTTCCGGACAAATTTGACGTGGGTGAAACACTATACTATCGTGTACCAACTTTCGACCATCACTTAACGTGGTTTCGTCATGGATCGTGGTGAAAGGCTACTTTATTCTTCTTAATTTTTTTTTGTATAATGAATTAGAATTTTAAGTTTTTCTATCTTTAGTAAAATTATCCATTTATAGGAATGAATTGTGTTACGTTGCATTTGCATTCGTAAAGCATTCTTCGATAATGCTGCAACACTTTCTTACTCACTACTTTTAAAAGATCGCTACGTGATAAGATTATAAGAATTGATTTCACAAAAGTCTTAGAAAAGACGATTTGTTATTGTGATTTAAAAATTCAGTGACATGCTTCACGATGTTTTCCATCACTGTAATAACACATAAATGTATAATTGAAATTGAAAATCGATAAATAAATTAGTACATCACCGGGATCGAACCTGGAAGTGTAGAACCGTTCGGTCCGCTCACGTAGTTAACATCTGCGCCGGTGATGATCTCAGTATATTTAATGAATTTTGAAATTCAATAGTATCTCAGTATTTGAGTGAAACGATTAAAGTATTATTTAATTTCTTCATTGTAAAAAGATTGCACATTAATGAAATGAAATGTCCGGCCGGCGATAGCGGAATTTTAAAACACCAGGCGAACTCATCCAAACATTTTAACTTTAAAAATTTCTAACTGGCTGTATTAAATTTTAGAAAAAGTTAAATCGCATCTACGTTTAAAAACAGCTTCCCTTTGAAACAATATCCGGAGAATGAATGAAACCTTTTAATAATTAAATGACCTCATTGATGTCTTTTAAATTCGTTTTTAATACATTTTCATTCATTGATTATATTATCCATGCAGATACAAGGAGAGATGTTATTTTCCGAATCGATCTAATGATTTGTTACACGACTACAGTAAAACTATATCTATAACTAAAGCGTCCGTTCCTTCCGTTAACTTTAAGCGGGATAGAGGTCAAGCAGTAGCTTAATTACAGTAAAAAAACGTAATTGTGAAAAAAAAAAGTTAGTCAATATACTGTGTACAATTCCAAATAGAAAAAAAATATTAATATATACTCTTGAACATAATTGAAACTTGTATTCACAATGAATAATTCATTTTGAATTGCTTCATATTATATTTACTTTTAAGAAAGAATTCATTGTCCTAACAATGTTTTGTTTGTTAAAACTTAATCAAGTATAATAATCAGAATCAACGAAATCAAAAGTAACAACGACGTATAAAATATAAATTGAAGCAGCGTCGGAATTATATAATCTATTCCATTTGTTAAATACAATAGTTAACGAGCATATTTTTTATTTCATTTCTCTACAAATGACAGAATTGTTTTTAGAAACAATATTAAATGATTTTCTGGGAATTATTTAATAGAACAATTATCCTTATATTTGTTGTATTAAATTTAGACGAAAATTACTTAAAATTATTCTTTAAAAAGTTTGTATCGTGATAAGTATGTTCCCATACTTTAATGCATAAAGCATAAACTTCGATTACAAAAGTGAAACGACAGATGATCGTTAAAATAAAAGAAATGAAAAGCTTGTTATACTATTTTATTTTTATAAATTAACAATACTAAGCGATATAGTCAAAAAAACAATTTATTTAAAGATTTAGTAAGCGTAGTCTCTCCGTAAATTGTTTCGAGTAATCGATATTAATTAGGGTACGGATGTAAACCGCTGGCGCGGCGGTCTATATGTACCCAATACCTTATTGTTAACGCCAGTCAGCGAATAGATATGCAAATAAATGCTAACGGTAAATGTTTAGGTATTACGATTTACGAAGTAAACCAAAATATATTTGCAAATGAAAATTCGTTTGGAATAAAACGAGAAATTGGAACGTGTCATCGAACGTTTATACAAGAATGTTTACAAAACAATTAATTAATTAAAGCGGAGTACAGACATGTTAGTGAGGTGTAAATCTAGAAGTTAATACATTGTAACTTGATAATTCGAAACAAGTAACTCAAATCATTTTTGATCGAAAGGATAGCCCAAATATTAAACTGTGTTGTTTTTTTTGTTTAAAATAATGTCACAGTATTGTTTGTAGTGTAAGTAATTTTATTTACATTCCAATTCGAACGGCCACTAGATATATTGTGACGTTGTGAAGAGGTGCTTGTTTCAAACCACTTCAGAGGCATTACGCCCGCCCGCGTCGGCTAATGAGTTGCCGGAGCCATGTCCTAATTATTGCGTATTAACGATGCATTAATGCTATTTGTGGATAGTTAATGATTGTCGAGTTTTGTATTACGTAGGTGTGGACTATTTGTGACGGACTGAATGAGAAACATCTTTTATTATTTCAACGAGTATGAACGCATCATTATAATATCGCATACGTCGACTGAATTCGAAGAGTGAGATGTATTTAAGAATGTTTTTGGTAATGATATGATAAAAGTGTCATTTATTGGTTTGCAAATGCATTTTAATATTTTTAATAAGTCAGATTTCTAATAGGAAATAATTAATCACTGAAGGTGGTATGATAAATAGGACATTGCCAAAATTGTGTCGAATAAGGAAGCGATGGTTTTAGATGTTTGATGGAAATTAATAACTTAATGTCATTGTTTATAAATAACGAAAATGTTTTAGTACAAAAATTAAATCAAACTGTCTAAAAGATTCAGGAAGAATTTTGGATGCTACAAGATTCAATATTTGTTCTGTTAAAACGTCCCTAATTATTTGTTGTTTGCATTAGTTACAAAACGTTTGATCGTTGTACCGTTCCATCTAAATTAGTACGGTAGATAATGTTATCGTATGCGGATTACTGACACCCTCAAAGACCGTTTAGATTAGATTATTGTAAAACGGTGTTAAAGTAATTACGCTTTACAAACGTTGACTAACAAGTGTACACGTCACTATCTGATAAACTAATTTTAAGGGTGGGGTCGGACATAATTAGTAGCTTCGCTCTCTGCCTTAAAAGAAATTTAAACTGGCTGTTTTGAGATGATTAAAAATATGGAATTCTTATTGGTGCAGACGATGGGAAGTCGTTGGATGCGAAAGGCGTCTGATCGCAAGCTGTCGAAGGCAGATAAAGGCTGCTGATGAAGTGGCAATGGGACGTGATTCATTTTTAAAAAAATAGTATGACCAATTTTCTAATCAAGTTTTTGAAAGCTTAAATTTCGATAGTTACACGTAAAAATTTTACGGTTGATTTAATACAAATATGTAAAGACGAGTTATTAATTTTATATAGTATGTAAACATCAGTGATTTGTTTGTCAATGTGTCCGGCCTGTACGTTGATGGATTAAAACCACGCGCGGACTTATGGAGCCCACACTGACAGAATGTGACACCAAATCGTTGTGAATAATTTAGATGCGCACTGAATTCTCTAGTTCGTACTACAGTGTGTTGACAGTCATAATCAATACAATTGATTTTTAGATTAGTTATTATTGATTCATATAAATAAAGACAAGCAGCTCATGTCTGTTACTTATCTATTGTTTAGTAAATTTGTTTTTAGAGGCTATATAGATATATGCATTCAATAGGTAGTAAAAAAAGTTCTGACATGGTCGTACAAAATACTTAACAATTAAAAATCTTAACGTAATCGTTCGATATTCTGCGTTGCCTCAACGTATCTTGGTCGTGTCGAACTTCGAAGTATCAGGAGCGTAGTGTTGTATGTTATATAGTTATCGATATTGGCAGGATTGACCGCCGCGACGTCGCGGACGGGGACCGCGTCGACCCAGACTTGTTAGATCGCGCGGTGCGGCTACTGCAGCTGCAGAATCTAGACCGCATTTACTCCTACCACACCCGACCAAGGTACGATCGATGTATGCCCAATCCTAATCACCCTAGTATCGATATCGCGAGGAAAGCACGCTCAGTTAACTCCCGCATGTTCGTTCTCCTGTTCTCAATGTTAGATCTTCTCTAATTTTTCTTAAACTCAGAACACGTTATAACTATAATAATTAAAAATGCGTTAAATTAATTTCAGAGATAATTTTAAAATATCCTCTATTTGATCGCGGTCTTCAAAAACGATGTTTTAAGTGCATGTGTGTTGTTGTGTAGTAAGAAAAAAAAAGAACAAAACGCTGGGTGTTAGTTATTAGTTGATACGATATTCAGTTTATGAAAGACGGTTTTAAAAACTGATTCAAGATTTATTTATTGAAGGGAGTAATTAAAAAAAGCGTTGTGTTAAGCTGGAACAAACAAAAATAAACCTTACTTAAACACGTCAAATATCAAAACTATTACAATTCCTTTGCCTGTATCAATTTGTCTTCTTACTTCTGTTAGTATTAACACAATAATAAAGGCAGGTCTTAACTCTCTCATTGTTATTTGGTTTACGATTGACAATTTGGTATTTTACTGTCAGTCTATTTAATTTGGAGACGTCAAAATTCCTTATTTTACTGTCTCGATCTAGGACTTTTAATATGCGACTTGATTGTTCTACAATAAGTATTTGAATCACAACGATATCTTCAATTTATAAAACTGTATAAGAGACTGTCTGTTTTGTATTTCTTTTGTTTTATGTAAACAATATAGATGTGACATTGTCATACTTTTGTTCACAGGTTTGGCAAGCGTTCCGATGCTTTCACAAACTGGGCTAAGGATCAGGAGGTGAGTTTTTATTATACAATGATATAAATTTATGACGGGTATCCAGCACTATATGAGTGTTTTTGCTAATATAAAAGTTTAAATTGAAGAATGATAAATGTATTTGAAATTTAGTAGATGTTATCGCCCGAGACTTGACAAAAAGAAACGCAGAAATGCTGCCGCGAGACAAGATTTTGTTTTGAAATCCTTGTACTGAAAGTTATCGACTTTAACTCGTATTAATGTATCTAAACAATTTCACCTTCATAATTCTGTAATCATAGACTTTTTAAAAACAAACATGTTTGTATCAATTTAGAGGACAACGTACACATGTAAACATAATTTCTTATTTCCATTGAATTGAAGTCTACACCTCAGAACATTCCTCCTCTAACCGTGGGTTACCATGGTCGAAACAAAATCCTCGGTTTGTTGACTAATAACATTTTACCAATACTATATATCATGTTGTTCAACAATAACAACTTTAGTCTTTTGTTGCGTGGATGAAATGGCCTCGTAAAATACTAGTATATTGTTATTTTACTACCATTCACAATAGTTACAGTAACTACAACAATAGACAATTTATGAACATTACAATACTAAGTTTTGTTAAATATATTTGGATATAGGTACTTATTTGATACCTGGAACTTTATTAAATCAAGTAATTTCAGTATTCAGGTAGTTATTGAAGCTTTAAAATTATAAAAGCATTCATCTTTTTTTAACTTTCGTTGAATTCGACATTAGCATCATTAAGAGATTTCATTAAATCTTCCAATATAAATATTCAATTTGACAATTCTCATTAAGTCTTATGACGAACGTAGATCATTTTGTATAATAAAAATAAATCGATTTAATTATTGTATTAGTTTGTAAGATTCGATCTGAATTCACTAAAATGGCGAAGTGATCACTGCTCTTATAATCGTGTGTGCAGATGCATTGCCGAAATCTAATCAATAAAGCATTGATGATAGTATTAAGCAAGCCATATTATTAATAGTTTTTAAATTTTTTTATCATCATCGGCCCTTGTCTGCCCACTACTGGACATAGCCCTTTTCCAATAGAAAGCATTGAGAAAGGCCTATCCATTATGTACAGTATGCGGTTCTCCTCCTTCCCCAAGTTGTATTATGAAATTTCCTTTAAATTATATTAAAGGTTAAATTTATTGTTGGTCGATATTGCAATATCGGTAGCACATTCATAAATGTCTGATATTGTATTGAATATCAAAATATCGAATCCATACTACTCGAGCTCACTTAAGACTGTAAAATCATACGATATGAGGCCGCTTTGAATATTACTGTAATATTCTCATATACAGCTCGGGTTTACGTACGACCTTTTATGACTTCATATTGACTATTAAATGTCTACCAGATTTGAAATAATAACAATAGAACATTCATATTAAATAAAGATTTATCAAAGTGTCTCTATTTATTTGAAAGGATTATTATGGTTCTTTTACGTACATTGTTCATTTATTTTATAAACAAGCGCTTGACCACAATTTCATCTGATTTAAAGTGGTAACGCGCTCGTAATTACTAGCCGGGTAGATTTCGCGAGCACGTTCAAAAGATTTATATCGTAACCAACTCGACTGTATCATTTCTTGCATATTTAATATGTTCAAATACTTTTGTTAGATAAATTGTGATATATTTTTTATCCATTTCTTTTGGTTGTTTAAAGATTGTCCTTTGTTATTCCAGAAGCCGGACCTACCGGCGTGGTTGACCTACGCCCGGAGGAGATGAGTGCAGCGAATCAACCGGCGTCACAACTAAACATTCTATTACTATACTCTTCTTACGTACCGGACTCTAACGCTAACTCTAAGATCTAAGGGACTTTTATCTTTAGATTTTTCTAATGTTTGTAGATTAGACGTCAATTCATCATTAGTGTTTTGTTTTTATTTTTCTCTTTTAGTCGTTGTCAGTATGGCTCCTTTTGTTTTTGAACAGTATTTAGCTACGGAATATATTCGACTTGTAGTGATTTGGATGATGGTAATATTCAGAGATGTTGCATCTGTATTCTATAGATCAAATGTCATTGTAATGTTATCGATAATAAAAGCAATTGAGAAAACGTAATGAGAAATAATTGTTTTATTTGTAGCACCTAATTATAAAAAAATGTAGTCATTTAACAAACAAGTTCTCTTTTCCTTTAATTCGCTTTCTTTTATAAACATATGCCACGCTGATCCGCCGTACTGGATGTCTTAGCCAATATCATTTGTTTTTGGACTAGAAAATATTACACGTGTCTCACATGAACTTAATAGTTTTTTTTTTATTATCAGATATTTGTTAATTTAGTAACATTACTTTTAGTTAGAGGGAACTAAGCTATAGGCCTGTACTAGGATATGGTTGACAACAGTCAAATGGCGAGATTCGAACTCTCGATCATGTGATCGGAAATCCGTACCCTGAACCATTAGGCTATTGGCACTTATTTTCTATTTAAGGGAATAAAACACATGTTAATTAGTATCATTTTATCCACCCTATTAATTATTTCGTCAGTACATCAATGTAAATAACCGACTAGCTTAAACTGTAAGCACAGATATTATTTCAAATATTGTTTAATTACTAAAACAGGTTGTTTCGACCTGGTTGGAAATAGTGCTTTTAATTTTTCAAATTGACAAGAATCTTCTGCATAAGCACCTAGTTTATACAACCACACTTATTTTCATGTTACTTATAAAGACTTATGTACTATATTAAAAATAAGAAAAGAAATTATATGTATCGAATAAAAAAACAATTGTAGAACTTGTTAAAATACATATGTTAAAAATTTTATATCAATCAATACTATTACCTATTTTATTTTAAAAGTTGCCAAAACAAAAGACGAAACAAATTTAAAGTGAGGAGATACGAAAGTTATTGTATCATAAACAAGAATTTATTATTTTACGTACAAACAAATTGTAGGTTCTAATATCCTACAGGAAGACAGAAAGGAAACTAATAAAATTGTAAATCGTAGGGAAGGAGATATCCAACAGTCCTTAACCCGTCCGTGGCTTCCTGAAATGTTATATAATTAAAATGACTTTTTTAAAGAAGGGGCAAACGACCGGCTGGATCTTAAAGGTGGTCATCAACACCCATAGATATCTGCAATACCAGAGGAGCAGAAACGTGTTGACGACTTTTGAAAAAGCGTCACGCTTGCTGCTCGAAGGACCACAAGTCGTAATGCTTTGGTAAGACTGTCGTGGATAGACCATTCCACAACATGATTTACAATTTAAGGAAAACAGATAAAACTAGACAGCTACAGTAAGACACTACAATTTACGTACAAGTACAATAGATACAGAAGACGATAGACGGATGGAAATTCTGGGGGCAATTAGCATTAAGTTAATCTAAAAATTCTAATTCAAGTACGCTAAAGGATTAAATACTAGGAAGGATAGAATAGGATAGGATTAAAACAGCATCTAATTATATTTGGCAACTTCAAGAAATTATTTACACAATCACTCTGCAGTTAATACATCGTAATTTAATGAAATTCTTAACTATAATAATGAATATACAACCATAAAACCAGACCTACTCGATTATAATTCAAACTTTCTTGTATCATTTGATTTTCGGTAGCCAACATCACTCGTACATTCTGTTTCTAGCCAATTTTTTTTCAAATTTCGTTCTAAATTAATTTATTACTACAAAGCTCTTATTATTAAAATTTGGCATTCTGAACTACGACAATTTTCTAAATTTAATTTTAATGTTACACGTCCGTTGTAATCTAAACTAGAGGCTTTGAGCAATAATACATTCATTCAAATAATTCAGATCACTCATTACCAGCTCTGCTATTGAAATTATTTCAAAATTATTTACAACGCGTTCTCCGTTTATCATTTAAACATCAATGAGTGCTTCGTTACCGACGAATTAGTTGTTACATTATTAGGAAATCTGCGACTTACATTCTTATCTATAATTTAATTAATGGTTTAAGTAATTAGAGAATGTTACAAAAATATTCACTGAAGTCTTTTAAACTTACGAATTACATAACATTTATGTTTATAAAGAACGTTTGTCGTTTTGTGTAAGATTTGACACAATGTTTAACTTGTTACTTATTTGTAATTTGTCATCGATTTTAGTCATTTCAGCTTCATTTCCCTCTTTAAGAAGTTCCCAGAGTCGGTTTTTATCAAGAATTTCATAACCTTCTTTGTTTTCTGGAGCAATGTCAGTCTTGATATTTTCAGCCAGAGACTTTGAAGTTTCAGATATCGGTGTGGGCGGTATTTTATGAATTTCTTTATTAATTGATTTCAATGCTTTTGTTACAGATTTTTCAACTGTTATTGGTTTAGGTTTATTTTTAACTATTTTCACGTAGGTTTTATTCTTTTCTTCCAAGGTAGCGTTTGTGTTATTCAATTTTGAATTTATTTGGGGTTTTGGAATTTGTGAAACTGGTTTTGGCTTTTTGGTTTTATAATGCATTGTTTGTATGTTACTCTTGGTTATTGCTGCAATTGTATGAGGTACCAGAGTGGTTTCTTTGTTGGAGGAAACTGTATCATTTGTTACGTTTTTGATCAAATTATTTGACGTCAAGATATGACTAACTTTCGAAGTTGAATTGTTGTCAGCTTTAAAGTCAGTTCCATTTTTTAAAAAGCCGATTTCATTCATCATTTGAATTTTGGCGGTATGGGTACTATTCAATATTTTTATATTGACGAGATGTGTTTGATTAGTAAGAGTATTTTCATCTTTCGGTTTAATAAAGAATTTTTCCTGTTTATCTCCGTAAGTGGCTTTAAGAGTTCCTTTACGTCTTGCTAAAACTTTTTTCTTTGTTTCTTCTTTTTTCGGATAGTATTTTGGTAACTTTTTAGAATTGGTTTCCACATTGGTGCCAGTTATCAGCGGTTTCAGATGATTATCAAGCGTTTGATTATTTACTTTTCTTGAAATACTAATATTTCTTGGGGAACCACTGTTGTACTTTAAATGATTACTTATTGTATTGGTCATAGTAGTATTTAAATGGTCTACAACAGGTTTAAATGTAGTAGGTGGCGATTGTGTAGAATTCATTTCGATTTTAGCTGTCGTTACTGGTGGTATGGTTGACATACGTTCAGTTTCTTTGAACTCTGACACTGTTACAATTTCAATTATTTCAGCGTGACTATCATTTGTTTTGAAATTCAATAGTGTATGACCCGACTCATTTTGCTTTCGGAATTCATAATCTCTACTGCATATTCGTCCACACTCACAAATGTTATCAATACTCGCCGTTGTTGTAAGGCTCGCTATTTCGGTTTTATCAAACCAGGTAATAAAGTCATCATCAGTGATACCACGAAGGAGTGGACTGCCAGGTCTGGCGTGGAAAAATGTTTCGACGGCTAAGTCTGGACGTGTGGAAGGATATATTTTAGCAAATGCAGGTCGTAGGCTTGTAATGATGAAGTTTGACCGAGCTTCGTATGTGACACAAACAGGACAAGTCGAACTAATCTACAACACGGAAAAATTGACAAAGCTTAGATTTTTGTTTTTAATACATTCTATATCATAGACAAATTATTACGTTTAACTAAGTTGTTTCAAAGGTAGACATAGTAGACACCACTGATCTATCAACGTATAATGTATGTTGTTATTCTATCACAAATCTTATTTTTTTTTAAACGATATACTTTTTTATAAGAGAAGGGAGCAAACCTATACTTACATTGGCGAAGACAAACCAAACAGATTCTCCCCTGGAGCCATAATGCAGGTCAGCAAATGTCGCTCCATCGAGCACCACAGGATTAACAGAATGCAACTCATAGCCCGAGAAAAGCGATGACTCCAGACGTAATATACCGGAACGCTCTTTGCCTTTCCATCTGAAACAGCAACGCATTTTTTGCAATACTGCGTGTTCAACATTGATCGACTGACTTATTATATTAATAGTTGTCTTGTAAATATCGTAACTTACTTGAAACATGTCTTGATAATTAAAGTCGGTAGATTCCCTTGTAGGTCTTCTATACTACTTCTCTCTGGATGTATTTCTTCGATTATAGCAGCTTGAATGTTCAAAAG
>JAODUI010000032.1:1740080-1760414 GCA_027563995.1 Papilio gigon
AGATTCCCTTGTAGGTCTTCTATACTACTTCTCTCTGGATGTATTTCTTCGATTATAGCAGCTTGAATGTTCAAAAGAGCATTTTCTGCTTTAGGAGTATACGTAGAGTATGATATAGTTCCCTAAAAGAAAGGAATATTTATGAGATTTATTACAATAATAATTTTTTTACCCTTACTCTAAATAAATGTCTGAGAAAATTAATAGCAAAGTTTGTAATAGAGAAATATTCACCTGTACAGTAGCGCAGCCAGCGCCGGTGGCATAAACAAACACTTTAGTCGGTAAGCCAGGCAGCTGTAGGGGCCGAGGTGGTGTTTTAGCTCGCAGCTCCAATGTGTCAGTAAGCTCCATACCGGCTGTTGCTAATGATACAGTTAACGCTCGATGTCTGAAAGTGTAAAAATAACACATATGTAAAAATTGTGATTTTAATTTGGATTTCGACAAAACATTAATTTGTACCTCCTTAAAATTGAATTAAAATTGAATATGGATTTAAGAATAGATAGTTCCTTTTTGTTTTCAAAAACAAATATTTGTGAGTTTGAAATTTACATTAAGCTAAGGATATAGGCAGTGCTTCTATTTGATGACATTAATGATATTTTTATAAGTAAAGAATGAGGCAAACGAGCGTCAAGAACTTCCGCTACCCTACAGGAATTCTTCGTGAATTCATTGTGAATTCTCACCTATCATGGGCTAATGCGGCGTATTGTGCTGCGGCTTTAGTAGCGCTATAGGCGAGGCTCGGGTGACGCTGCAGTGTCGATGCTCTGTAGTAAAGGAATCTTGCTGCCGCTTCGCCTTCAGCTAGGGCCCCGCGAGCACACGCCGCTAGCAGAACTCTCACGCCCGCCACGTACTGCTCCATAGTTACCGCCTCTGGAAGTGTCCGAATTTGTGCAAGTAACAAAATTGTACTGTTCAATAGAAAACTGCGTAGTGCCTATGATATGCTGCCTTATGTTTCATGCCGTTTGTATAATAAATATAATTTATTAACTAAGATAATATACATCTATTGCAATATATTCGTAAAAAGAGGAATTTCTGAAATAAAGTCTGTGAGAATGAAAATATTACCGTATGATGTTGTTTTTATATTTCTCGATGTCTCTTCTAGAAGCCAATCCGCCGCATCTTTTCTCGGAGCTGGCCATCCAAACTCGCCTTCTTCTGTCGTCGATGCGTTTCTTAGGATTGTCAGAGCTTCAGGAACAATGGGACTCCTGAAACAAAACGTATATTATGAAATTTATTAAAGGGGGTTTTGTTATAGCAGCGACATCTATTTTAAATAAAGTACAACTAGTTTTAATGTGATAGAATAATGAAAGTATGCTAGTGGAATGATAAACAGAGACTATGAATGTAGCTACATTTCAATATCTTTGGAAATAAACCATGTAAATAATTTGCTTTCAGTTACGTAAAATTTATTACCTCGCGAGTACGAGAGCTAAAACTGTGGCAGCGAGCGCAGCTGGTGATGTTAGATTGTAAATATTCTTCTCCAAGTAATCTTGACTCTTCTTTGCTACAGTTACATCGAACTGTAATCAAAAACATTTATTTCTTTATTCAATTTAATAATTGAATAGATTCATGTTTGCAGGTTATAAGCGAGATAGAGTCCAACACGTGAACCAGTCGTATAATTTACTTCTTTGAGGATCTAAGTAATTGAGTAAAAATATAGAGACAATTCTAATTACCCACCTCATTTTCAATTCCAACTTCGAGCAGCGCCGCTAAAGTTTCAGCAGTTATTTCAACTTTCCTTTCGCTTTCTATTTCCTTTTCTGTCATATTTCCATCTTTGTCATAATAATAATATTCATTTACTTCACTTTCGGTTCCATTATTTGTTTTCATGTCCACAGGATAGTAATCTACTTCTTTATCCGCTGCTAATGGTGCAAATGATCCGTCAGATTCTTGTCGCATTTGGATCCATTTCTTAATGGATTGCAGTAGATTGGGATCTACTGGGTAGTATGACTGAATTTTTGTTAAGATTTCTAACATTTTTACTGTAGACAAGTGACTACTCATTGCTGGATGGTCGCTAAAGGAATTGTCACTCTTTCGAAATGATAATAAAATCTGGACCTAAAACAAAAATGCAAGGAATTAGTATCACTCAGTCACAACGTCAAATAAATCTTTTCATAACATTTATTTACCTGTTCGGGTAATTTCTTTATAATCTTTTCTCGTTCATTGTCTTCAACTAAATGTGGAATATGTTCTAAAGCCAAAAGCGGTGCCAGGCTAGCAGATGCTGCTGACAGTTGAGAGTCTCTCCATACTGCAGCCCATTGATCAGCGGAATCGGTCAGTAGACTGTACAGCGGTAGATGAAGACCGCCAGACACTAGAAGTGTGCCACTTGCAGACCCTGGTACAACGCCGTGAGGAAGACCGAGTTCCAAAACTTGAGAGAAACCTGCTTCTTCATTGAAATTCCAAATTCTGTAAAATGTTTGGTTACATTAATAATTCAGAGGTGGTATTAGGTTAAAGTGCAGGTATATTTCAGCTATTTTTAAATGTTCCGAGATGTGGTCAAGCCATAATTAATTTATGTTAAATGTAAATCGTAGTTAAAAAAATTTTTTTTACCTGAAATCCGCCTTTTCGCCCCAAAGCGCGCTAAATCCAACATAATTAATCCTCATATCAGGAGTGAGAGGCCAGACCAGAAGTCTCCTCTCAGAGGGTGCGGCCCCGCGGCCCACAGATAGCCGACCGCCTTCCCACCAGACCCACCAGGCGCACCACGATTCCGCGCCAGAACATTCGTCGTCATTGCCTGTCTGTTCTGCGCTGGCTAAGTGCACGTCGTACCCTGGAAAAATAAACGTCGTACAAATCATAGAAATGCAGTCTGAAGAGAAGATAGGAGAGTTCTTTCTTTATCTTCATCATGATCATGCTTATCAGTTTAATGCCTAAGCCTTTATTTACATTTTTGTATTATTTTTTATTAATACTATTAGTTATAGTATTAGTTACTTTTATCATGTTAACCTTCCAGAACCTGAAGCTTCTGCTCTATTGTTGTTATTTATTCAGAAGAATATAGATGCATCCGACGTCTATCCCTATGTTCTACGTACCATGTTTTCCTTTAGCAATCCAGACGCGAGTTCTTTCGAATACCACTCTGTACATATCCTCTGAGGGCTCCCGTATAGCTGAGAGTGCGACGTGAGCGGCGCCCTTCGCACGGAGTTCCAGAACTAAGCCGGCACGGTTGCGTGGCGCAGCCACCCATTGCCATTCCCACGAGCCTCGCGATGACACCGCGAGATGTTCTGAAAGATGTAAATAAAATGTTAGAGTAAACTAATACGTAGTATAAATTTTTAAACACCTTTCGAACGACGATAAGAAATCAATTCATTTGTTTTAGAACAAAGTAGTGCCCACTTTTAGTTAGTACCAAGAAAACAAAAGACTACTTAAAGGAACAAAACATTCGTACAAAGACGGCTCAAGTTGCTATCTAAAAGTTTCGTGTTAAAACTTACCATTAGCACAAAAGTATGCGCTCTGAGTGTCACTTCTGTGCAGTCCTTCTGGCAGCACAAGTACACTTGCAGATCTTATCACCGAGCCGACTAACGTCTCGTTGTTAAAAGACGTGTACGAGACGGAACAATTGTCGGCACTGTATCCAGTGACTTCCACTGAAATTTAAAATAACAGCTATTTAAAAAAGCATTTAGCAATCGTTCTTGTATTTTCATTAGTATCGTATCTATATTATCAAACGTAATATCAGTCAGTAAAGACATCTATAGACAATATCAAATCATAAATCGATGCAATAATATGGAGTCACATATTTTTTTTATTTCTTACAGTATAACGCTTTCGTAATGTCCTAATTCGAAGTGTGGAAGATTTATATTGCTTTCTTACGTTTTATAGCAGCTTCCTGTCGACCGAGAGCCGACATGGATAATGCGTTAAATCACAAACAAAAATCTTTATGTCAAGTCGTTCAAATGGTCGTTGACTTTTCATTGAGTGCTTCCAAGTTTTTATGTTATGTACACTTTTTCATCAAATATAGTTTCATTACAAGCTTCAGGATGAGTTTCATGGTATTTATTTGTAACTGTAGGTTTTCACTGTTCAAACATTTGTATTAAATCATATAGTTATCCTTCTTTGATATACAAATTATGAAATTTATTTTATTAAACGCATGTAAAATTATTCATATGTATATTTCAGTTATTTCCTATGATTTCCTAGGCTTTATATATTTTATGACATAAATAATACTTGTAGTACCGCCTCTCGTAAATAAAATATTTCATCCCCAAGAAGTATATTTGACAAGCTCGTGTGATTCGAAATTTCCCAAATGAGTTTTCGTTATCATAGTGAGGCCCATCTACATAATACACGAACTCACGTCATTGATGCGATTGTTCCCGCCCGACTCCAATTTAAATGTTAATTTGCGACTCCGTCATCAATTTGACTAGCTTGTTAGCATGCTTGTATTAATTTGTATGCCTTCCAAGTATTATATACGTAAATGTTCACTAAATTGATGTTGTATTTAGTTAATTTGCTGCAGATTAGTAGTTGGGGATATATTTTTACAAAAAGAAAACTTCTAAAACAACGTTTGTCGACTGGTCGTACTATACAGACGACTGTCAAAACGCAACGGCGAAATTCATAGCCAAGGCTATGCGCGCGAAAAAATAGTAGTATGCTATATGGCATGGCATGATAATCCGAAACGGAGACGCAGCGATCACGAAGGGATTGGCTAAAATCCAGAAAGACCTGTGACGTTGCCGACCCATCAGCAAAAAAAAAATAGTATAATATAGTTATATTGGTGTATATATATTAAATTTCAGGAACTCTGAACTGAATGTACAAATATAAATAGAATACGGACAACGAATCTGTAGAGCCATACGAATTACTAACAAAAAAAGTAACGTTTGTAGAGCATTGAAGACGGATAATCTCAATAACAAAGCGCCAATAACCTAATTGTTAAGGGTTAATTTCCGATCACGCAATTGCTAGTTCGAACCCCGCCAATCCACTATTGCCGTAAACCATCATCACCACCAACCTGGTACAAGTCTAGAGCTTAGTCGGAGCGTTAATAGAAATATTAGTAAATTAATACAAATCTGCTAATATTTTAATTAAAAAAAAACAAAGTAAATATGTAAAATTGTTTACTAGCCTAATAAGATGTCATCAGTTATAGTAAATTAATTTGACTACTTGTTCGTATGCCACTTCATAGTATAAAAAAAGTAATTAAAAAGTTACTTCAAATAACATAGATATATATTTTAGATATATTCATGTGATACAAGTCATAAATCAAGCAACGTTAATGATATAATTTGAGCAACAAACTCCGCACTTCGCAAGAGTTTGAACAAACTTTCTGGTGATAAGTTAGCGCTGAGATTGTTAGCTAAACTAGATCACGGCTTGGGAACTGCTTATAAATAATAATATATTAAGGAAAGTTTTTAATAAGACTTGATGCAGCTAAAAGTTACTACAGTCTTTCATTAAATGTGTTGACAAATTTCAACGAAGCAAAATTATTAAAGGTAATGTTGTAATAAATAACTCTTTATGGATATTTGTTTGCGTGTATTTTTTATAAGAAAGGGGGGCAACCAAGCGGTGGGATCACGTCCCGTCGTCAGGTCGTCGTCGACACTCATGGACATCGGCAACACTTGAGGACCAACGGGTTGTCGACCTTTGAGAAAGATACGCTCGCTTCTTGAAGGACCCTAAGTCATATTGGTTTGGAAATATCGCCGAGGACAGAGCGTTCCACAACGCAGCTGTGCGTGACAGTAAATTGCTTTAGTCGCACAGTCGAGGAGTGCCAACCATTCATGTTGTATGGATGTACCTCCAAAACAGCTTAACGGATTTGGATGAAATCTGACACAAAGACTACCGTCTGGTGTAAGCTGCTTGCAAAGTTATTTTTTATTCGTATAACGTCGCGGTCACAAGCGAGTGTTCTATGAAGACTACAAAACCTTAGGGTGCGTTGAACAATAAGACAAATGAAAGCGCAGACTGCTTCGGAACTTCATTAAAATAATTTGCTCCAAGGATTACGCTACGAAACATTTTTGAAGTGAGCTAGCCTATTGTTTTCATTATTAATTTTAAACTTCCTCTTCGTTTGTATGTTTGTTGAGAGGTTTGAAAGTAAAACTTAAATTAAAAAATAGGAAAAAAAAACTTTTATTGTTACTATTTAAATGATTTCGTGAATATTGACCTTTAATAATACAATCTGATTTTATACGTATTTACGATACTGAAAAGACTCAACGTGGCTTAGTGCCATACTTAGTCCTTAACTGGTCACTAAGGGCAGCCTTTACTGTAGATTTATAAATATAAAATACAATGAAGGCGATCACTAAGTGACCCTGAGTACGCTAGCTACAAATTATCATTGATTAATAATTGTTTTAAATTCACGTTGTTTGTAACTTTTCCTTTCTTATCGACTAATGACCGTACCATCGAAGATAGATCCAGCAGTGGTATGATGTAGGCGTTAAACAAATGTCACCTGTAATATTCTTCCTCCCCGGCGTGTTGACAGCGACTCTAACAACCAGCTGAGTACCGCCGCGTGGTCCGAGGCGTAGTCGTTCAGTGACATACAGAGCTCCAGTGCTGGCGAATGCCGCGCCAGCGCTCAGTGCCAAGAGAGCGGTCACCTTGAATGAATTTAGACATTTGTTTTAAACACATGTTAGGGACAGGTTTATTTTGTTTTAACGAGAAGTAAGTGACATATTACGCTCATTTTTATTATTAAAAAACATTTCATGGCTTTTTAAGCGTCAATAGCCTAATTATTAAGGGTACGGGTTCCAGATCATGTGGTCGAGAATCCCGCCATTCGACTACTGTCGTCGACCATTCTCCAGCACTTAGAGATTAGTTGGAATGCTATAAGAAATATTAGTAAATTAAAAAAAAAATCTGTTAACATTTTTAATAATAAAAAAGATTAATCTTATTACTTTATGTCGCCGTATCTTAAATAATTCGTTTTAATATATTCTACCATTTATTAGTCTAGCTTATCTTTTGATAATACCTCATAAAACAGTTAATAGTTATTCTCTCGTGTTATGATTCTTGGTAGCCTCCTCGTTATATAAGTCAATAATGTACCATAGATGGAGTCACCGTCGACACACGTCCGCACTTTATTGATATAGCCTCCGATAGTAAATTATTATTGTCGACTGAAATTTCTACTATGGATAATGGATTCGATATATTTTATGGATATGGATTTTCTTGGATGTATATTACATGTTATTTTTTTTTTATCCTTGTATCCAAGAAGTTTTATAGTCTCATGTGAACTTAAATGAAGTTGTTAAAACAACAAAAGACGCGTTATTCATGTTAGTGCATAAGGTATACTGCACTGCAGAAGGCTGCAGCGACGCATACGTCAGAGTCCAAACACAAGTCACTGTAATGTCGTCGGTTAAAATATTTTCGTAAAGAACTAAGATTACCTTTAGTGGAAATAAACCTGAGGAAGAATTTGCTTCCTTTCATGACCTAATAGTTTAACTTACATGTTATCCCTAGCTTATATGAGTATATATATATGATGTCATAATCAACCACGCTGGCTCAGTGAGGATGGGTATTCTAAATATTTATTTATGAATAATTTCGCAGCCATTGCACATAATGCCTCGCGATGTTTCCACTGTAAGACCATTATATAATTGTATGTTTGAAACTATAACATCGCAAAAAACATTCGTGAATAATGGGAATCGAACTCGAATGCCTTGATTACGTTCCGATCCTATCAGACGCTTAACAACTGCGTCAACGACGCTCTAAGTGATATATGTCGCTTTTGGTAAAGCCTGAATAAAAGCAAATCAAATAAATTCTATTTTAATATTATTATTAATGTTTGAGAAACTATAAAGGTAACAAACAAAGGTATATAGAGCTGGTGAAACTTCCAACAGCAAAGTAGCCGCGGGCCTGACAACACAACGGGGCGCAATAAACGCGCGAGTTAACTTTCAGGAACCAATAGGAATGTACAAACATTCATGCAGTTGACGCAAACGGTGGTAATTAGCTTTCAACGTGACTACCCTGTTTGTTGGTATTATAAATGGTTGGCCTTTGGTCGGTCGATTGGTGTGGTTTGCGAGCGTCGAGCGCAAATATGTGTCATTTATGTGTCGGTAACATTTGGTGCGGTCAATTGTTAAAGGATGAAACTGCGGTTCACCCGGATAAAATTCACGGAATGATATGATAACAATACTCATGATATCAAGATAAATAAAACACAATATAAACATGGATAATCAAAAAATGGGCACACTAGAATTAACAAACACGTAAAGTTAAATATGACATGAATTAATTAATTGTATTAAAATGATACTTACATAGATCTACAGGTGAGTTAATCAGTTATCTTAAGTAGTATAGTGTAATGTCGGACCTATGTTTTAATAATTTGAAATGTTAAAATATATATTAGTGGGTGTTTATTAATTGGTATTGACGTAAGGGTTATGAATTCGCCAACAAACAACATCGGCTGTTAAGCGATAATTTAATTACTTTTGTAAACTGCTGTATTTTTATAAACAAAGAATGTAATGCTATGATATGTGTTAAATATTCAGTTTTGAAACAATATCTACCCATGTTTATATTTGTAAACTGAAGTTAAGTGGTATAAAATATCAAGATAATATTAAACAAGGCAAGTGATTTAGCTCGGAAACATTACAATAACCATAGAAAACAATGCAAGGCTTACGCTGATGTGAGTTTGAATCGCTAAACCGATATAGATTGCTTAATCGGCCCATTTGCGCCGCCGAACCCCGCTCTGATCCTGGCAATCCCTAATCGGGATTCGATGAGGGACATCGATCGCAAACACATCGCCACCGCCGACCGTGCCCGCGACTAAATAGCGTAATCGTGTGAGTTAAAATGTTGAATAAATTTGTTTTACATACAAACAAAAAGTTGAAGGTATACGGATGGATTTAAGAAAGGCGGATTTAGCTGTGCTGTCTTTTCCAGAGGTAATTGCACACGCAAATGTTCAACAGGATACTAAGCAAGTAATTCGTCGCTATCCTAATATAAATGATCAATACACAAAGGTCTTGCCAGGTCACTATACTTCTTATACTAAGCACTTTTCTTTAAATCAGTGTAGTGAGAAATTATTTTCCTTCGGGAAAACTCGGATCTCTACCGGAATACGATGACACCCGTACTATCAATGAATTATCATATTAAATGAGTGACATTTTCATATCCATTAATATGGAACCTTATTGTTTGGTGTCAAATGTCAAAATGAATAATATCATACTCAAAGATGGGTACTGCAGCTATTTGGGAGACCACAATAAATATGAACTTTCTCGAAAAATTAGGAAGGAAAATATTTTCTCACTACATCTATGTTCAAGTGTGTTGTACCAAAGGCTCGGTATTATGACAGATGCTATGTTGCTGGTGGAATTAGGTACGTATAAACTGAATTATCCAAGTGTATAGTTAAAACTGTGCAGTTAAAATTAAAAACGCGTACATGTGAGTGGAATGTAACAAAATATTCTTTTGTGATTTTTACAAGTCGTGTTTATTGGTGTTATAGAATACGCCGCGCCCTCGTTAAAGTTTATCGAAGGAGATCAAAGCCGAACAGGGGGCGTATTACGTTCGCTTCGTACGCTCGCTCCACTTTGCTTTCGAACTACTAAGAAAAAAATATCGATAAAGGAACACGTTTTTGGAACCGTGAATTATATGAGATTGATGTTTGCGAATAAACAATATTTTTCGACTTTGCTTACAATTGACATGCGCCAATAGCCTAGTGGTTAAACGGATTATCGATCTAATGGTCGTGAATTCGAATACCACCATTCGCCTAATGTCCAGTATATCCTAGCACAAGCTTTTTCAAGCTAATCTGGAATAGTTACAAGAAATATTAATAAATGAACCTACCAATTTAAAAAAAATGACTTTTTGTTTTTTTTTTTTAACATGACTCTTTGTATATTTAAAGTACCGTAAAATTACCTTCATCGGTAACATAAAGGTAAATAAATCTATGAGAACAATTCATATTAGAACATAAAAACACATTCAGCCTTGCCACCGTCGGTTTTCAGAACAATAACCAGACAAATAATAGCGTATTTATTTAGGACTCGCCCTTACGTAAACGTTATCGCTTACATTCCTGTTTCGTGCATTCAAAGTCATAAATTAATTTGGCAAGCGTACGGATGTTGGATAAACTTCGTTATAAGCCGCAGTATATCAGGTGAGATGAGAATAGAATGTGTTCCGTTACGACGGTTATTAATGGAGGTTGATATGTTAAAGAAACAAGTGACAATTTACTATTTCTTAAGTGATCGTGCAATGCGATGAAGTAAGTGATTGAAGTTTGAAACATAATCCAAACAGAACACTCCGAGTCCTATATTGGTCTCTAAAGCTACACACACAGTTACAGTTAATAATGCATTTTTGAAGTGAAAATTGAGAACAACAGGTCAGAGAACAAAGATTAACTGTGGTCTATACATGTAAATTTTGATTGTACAGTTTGACTGTTCAGTTAAAACTGAAGATGTTTAGGATGATACGGGAGGTGTACCTATCTTTAATGAGAGCTATAAAAGTTATACATTTTAAATGTGTACTTACGTCCATACAATTATTAATATTGTTAGTAATCTTCACATCAACTTCGACCGTCTCGCCGACCTTCAGTGCGGGCGGTAGAGCGAAGTCCAGTTGTATAGGACGGAACACGTTTATAGTACGCGGTGCGGAGAAACGTAATCCACGATTAGATAAGGAAAGCGCCCACAGTGACCAACGACCGGCCTCGGAGGGCGCTGCGATCGTCACCCCATCTGTAGACAGTTGATTCCTGTAAAAGAAATAATATTATAGTCTAACCAAGACATAAAAAATCTGGCTTGGCTTCAATTGGATTCTCTACTTCACTATTGAATAACGCAATCAAAATTAGTTTCATATTGTTTTCGCAATGTGCCAAGTTTTTTTTTATTTATCTGGTCAGGCTATAAATACGTCAAAATGTACAATTGAAGAATTAAATTACATACCCAAATAGGATCATACAGCAGGAAGTCATCATAAAAGCAGTAATTTAGCTTGTATATTGTTTTTTTTTTAAATAAAATATTTACAGATTTTAATCAATTTATTAACATTTCTTTGACCATTCCAACTAAGCTCTAGACTTGTGCTAGGATATGGTTTACAAAAGTCGAATGGGGATTCGAACTCTTGACACCATACTCGGAAACCTGTGCCCGTAAGCATTAGGCTATTGGCGCTTGGAATGAAAATTTACCGTCAATTTAGCAATTAAACGTTATAAATACATTTTAATTTAAACGAAAATGACAACATATTACTTAGATATCAATTAAATATTGTTGACAGGACAGTTTATTGTAATACAATATTTTAAATGCGGTTCATAACAATACAACGTAGGCATTGTTCAAACTAGTTACGGTTTTACAATATTTTAATTAAATTGGACTATAGATATGGCTTTATCGAAAATCAGTATCAGTGAACGTAATTATAACAATATGATAATAACAGCATGAATCCAATTACTTCATATTTTAATGGTTCAGTTACTCCTTTATAAGGGAAGGGGGCAAACGAGCGTATCACAAAGGTGGTCGCCGACGGCCATGGACATCCGCAATACTAGAGAAGCAGATGCGTTTCCGGTATTTAAGAGAGAGATACGCTTGCTCCTTACCCTCTTAATGACTAATACAGATATTGGTTTGATATTGAACGAACGTGTTTAAATACATAGTTACTTCATATGAACATTCATTTCATATTAGCTTAAGCGCCAATAGCCTAATGGTTAAGGGTACGGTTTTCCGATCACGTGGTCAAGAGTTTGAATCTCACCATTCAAGTATTGTCGTGGACCATATCATAGCACAAGTTTAGCTTAGTAGAAGTTGTTAGTAAATGAACAAAAATCTCTGCCTAATTTCATCCATAATTAACCCTTTTTGGAGGTAACTGTTAACATACATCCATCCATCCGTGCATCGAAACGTTACATAGCTAAACAATACATAATACTCAGTTATCCCTTTTTTTACTGTAAATTTATAAACTTAGGACCATTAAATTAAATTTACCAAGTTAATTCGTTAAAAAAATTGTTCTTCATTGTTTTTTTTTTCATGATATAAAAATCTTTAGTTATTGACATAGACGTACGTATTTGGAAAGAAATCTCTGTAAACAAAGTTTTAAATTTGCGTAAAATAACGCTATTGTCCGTAACTTTATAAGTACGTTCCCTTACAATCGGAGCCAATCAGTCAGAGTTCATCAAAACTTTGTTGTGGAAGTTAGGCCATTGATTTGTGTTATTTGTATTTGGGTGCCTTACAGTCTGTGCTATGAACGTAAGGTTTCAGTTTTCATTGACGAAACATTTAGATAAAACAAAAGACTATAGTGACGTTGGGATTTGAAGTGGGACACGGCCTACGAAAATATAAAAAACGTCCAACAACAAGTCACCGACGTCAACAAAAGACAAGTCCTTAATTTTCGCATCCTTTAAGTCTTTCCATCTTATTTATCTAGCTATACCTGGGTCTTTAAACTATGTCGACCACTCGAACGTGTCAAATAATTTTATACTTCTAACATTATAAAAACTATCTTACACTAAATAGACTGTATCAATTTAAAATAGGAAAACAAAATGTTATCATACGAAAATTTAATCCGTGTTAGTTCATGACAGACGTGACTTTCGTATAAACTGGACTTTCACGGAAAACAGTTTGTCATTTGGCAACGCGCGCATAACTTACGGCTCCGGACAAATGAATCAGCGGATTTTGAATTTATGATAGTTAACTCCGTGACTTATTTATTGCCGGCTATCGTAGTTTGCAGCTACGAATTGATAATTTATTTTATAACTAAAAGCTGCATACTCTGTATAGTATTTCGAGTTGAGTCACGGTACAATAGATTTGATGCGTATTTCAATTTCAACTATTGTGAATAACTATGTTGAAATCATTTGTGTTACTTGATATTCCATACTTCGTGACGATTTTTTTTAAACGATTAATTGTGACCAATAAATAGAGTTATTCCTCGTTTAACATAAACTTTTTGATAAGAACCTTAGGGAAGGTTACATTTATTAGACATGTTATATATTATGTAGTCCTGCCCCGGCCATTTGATGCATTATTTTCAAACGCGTTTTCGGAAGCGAGTTGTCGATTTGCGGTTTCGGTCGCGTTGTTTTAAACTGGTGAAAGCATTACTTACGTGTAATTAAAGCATCTCCACATCCAGAGGCGATCGTGAGAGGCGGGCGGCACGAGGTGCGCGGGGGCGCGTGGTGGAGCGCGCTGCCGGTACAGCACGCCGCCGCGCCCGCAGCCGCCGCCGCCCACAAACAGAGACACGCCCGCGGACACGAACTCTGGGCCCGGCTGCTCTTCGTGCTCTGATGCTCTGAATACATTTTATTAATACTATTAATATATTACTTGATAAGAAGTTTTTTATTTACTTTTACGTACAAATACATTGTAGTTATGAAAATATACTATGTTTAATAAGCCATAGTTCGTTGGTTTCTAGAGTATTTTGTGTTACATATATCTGTTATTTTTACCACACGTTATTATTTGTTTAATAATTATATACTTGCTAAAATACGGATTTTTTTTTGTTATTTACATACAAACAAGCTGTATTGACTTATGACAAACAACGTGACTCCATTCTAATCTAGCTTGAAATATTGGAGAAATATTTTTGATTCGCAAAAAAAAAAAACTGATTTTTACATTCGTCCTATGGTCTTTGGTTCGTTAGTCTCTACAGATGTTTCTATAATGCGTATAAAAACCTGTATGCACTTCACGAAGCATACAAAAGGGTATCAAAGGCATCCGTAGTTAAAGGATTTGCGCAATGCAGCACTCACCGTTTGTGAGGTAAATGGTAACGAGAGAGTTTTAGCCAGATTAGAACCGCGCTATCAGCGGTATCCTACAATAATTAAACATTGAGTAATTAATATTCGCATGCGGCTATTCGCATTTGTACGCTATTCATTGCTGAGTCCATTAATTGAACTGAGTTAGTACGCCCTGGATTGCATTCAATGTAATTGTTGTTCAGAAATGTATAGCCAGTTATTTTGTATCATAAATAAACTCTAATAACAGACTATGCTTTGAAAACGTTGGGGAAACAATTGACTTATGATACTTTAAAACAAAATTACAAGTGAAAAGATATTTTTTACATCATGTCGCAATGTACATAGTTTAATTTGAGCTCGGCAAAAAATTGTACAAATCACTGAAATATGTTCGTGTACAGAAGCAATGAATTTAACTTTACAACTTCATGACAGCTAAGTTGCATACTTGAAGTATAAAGAGCGTCCCTGTCGGCAACAATGTATTTTCTTTCGTCGAACAATTTATCATACTCCCCCCAGATCACTCGAAGCATAAACTTGAAGATAGCGCGCCAAAGAAATAGATAAAAAGTTTCCGAAGGAGCCCCACTTTGCTATAAGAGGTTGCGACCTTTAAATATTTTCTTTAGTAATTCCTTAACAAATGTAATCTTTTGATAAAATATACCAGTTATGTGTTTGGTTTAGTTTATTTTATTTCTATGAGTACGAAAAATATTGTAACATTTTTTTAAAAAAACAGCTTTGAAAAATGAATCAACGATTCTTTGAATTTTCTTGCTAAGCTTTCAAGATGCAATCTCAAATTTAAATGAGACCTATTTTGTTCTGTATTCTAAACAATAACTGTATTCTAAACAGTTATTGTTTAGAATACAGTTTCTAGAAACCTAAATTGTATGCTTTAATTACTATTTAATACATAAAAAATGGCAAACTGACCTAAAAGTAGATTTGAATAATTGTTGTTAAAGGAGGTCCGATTTGAATTTCAGTTCACGTTTTTATTTTCATTGACCTTGTTTAATATAATAGATATACTGTTCATACAATAATAAATAAAAATATTTCTCTAACTCACCACGGTACAGATTAATTCTTTTTGTAGAAATAATTCCTATACATACAAG
Organism: Papilio gigon; assembly: GCA_027563995.1. Taxonomy (NCBI): domain Eukaryota; kingdom Metazoa; phylum Arthropoda; class Insecta; order Lepidoptera; family Papilionidae; genus Papilio; species Papilio gigon. Next base: position 1,755,348 of record JAODUI010000032.1, read on the forward strand.
TTTTAGCCATATTATTACGATTTTAAACTTAGAGTGTGAGTGGATTGGAGAAAATCTGTTATAAGACAATTTTACGTGGGTAAATCAATACGGGAACAGCCAGTACTTGTACAAAAATTGCTTTTTTAAATTAGAGGAAAATGATTTAACAAAAATACATAAGCAAAGGAATTTCACGATTAATTAGGTTAAAATGTTACCCAAATCGTTATAAACTTGGTAAGTATGTGGTAGTAAAACGAACCATCAATATTATTTGACGTGAGATTTTCAACGGGGCGGCTGATTAATGTGGCGTATCGGACGCCGTGGAGGTGCACCGGGATGATTTACTGTGCCCCAGCCTCGAGAATGTTACTGGATACAGTATACCAGCAGATTATATACTAAATCTCTATTGTTCCATATATTAAATATTTATAAGAGTATACAATATTGTTACGTTAAATAGGTAAACCTTTCGTATTATTAAATTACTATAATAAGATATTTATCAGAGAAAAAATGGGCAAAGACCACAAAAGGATTTAAATTGTGATGAACGTATAAAGGTAGTGTGTATGAAAAGTGTAGTGTGAAGCACTAAAAAATAAAGAATCTCTAATCAAGTTAACTTTGATACTAAAACTTGTAACTATAAGTTACGTGTGAGAACCGGTCTCACATTACAGACATCTGTCCGTATCACGTATAGTTTAAAAATGTATTATTCCAAATATCTTACGGCAGATGAGGATCGAAGCGAGCATCCGGCGGCGATCGAGCTCCAATCAAGCACATCAGGGAGTCCGGTGGCGCCAGCACACGCAGCTGCAACGCGGCTCTCGGGTACCACCATCTCCTTTCCTCCACCGCCACCGCGACCTTAACAACATATACCATTATTTAATACCCATACGACTATGAAGACAAGTTTATCAATAAACAATACTATTATCTACTCAATAGCTACACTAATGCTAAGTGAACATAACGTAAAGAGGCGTTAGTACGCAAGTATAAACCTTTAAGGAAACCGAAAGCGTTTCTTGAGTAACAAATAAGTTTTACAATGTTACTGAATAAATATACATTGTAGCTTTTGTAAAAAAAACAATAGGGGAATATTTTCTATAACAATGTTATACACGGATAGTTTCAGAGAGGAGCACTTCTAGCTTAAATTGTTTGTCCTTTTAGTTGTGTAATCGTCGGTGTCGCCGGAGAGAGCGTTTATATCGCCACATCTAGATACTGTCAACAGACGAGCGAGAGACTTAATTGTTAGCCCCTATAGAGAGCAAATTGTCTTCCATTTAGTTGTCCGTTTACTTTGAAATTGTTAACCTACCTTCAATTGTTCAATGAAATTACGTTGCACATTTTGAGTTTGAGTAATCAAGAAAACAATGCTAATCGCGTTTTCGACGTGATTAGAATTCTTCCTTGTTCGTTAATTATTTAAAACATAACATAGAATAAGATAATGCATAAGGGAAAGCAATTATTTATGTTATCTATATGTGAAGGAGGACCGCATACAGTGGAAGGCTTTGGGGAAGGCTTATGTCTAATAGTTGGCAGAGATAGGTTGATGGTGATGATGATGATATATATCTCTATCTCCAATTCACTGACACATATAGTACACCCTTTCAGATAACAGTTTTATGTGCAGAATAGTAAGTTGAATAATATTTCCTATCGACAGAATATTGGATTCTATCCTCCACGTAATTTGGTCGTGTTATGAAACAATTTATTTCGGTAAATTATTATGGCACCTATTAGAATAATTGCTGTGACAGCGGTTATTAAATTAGTCTCCAATGTTATTGTCAAATTATGTCGCAACTAGAGGAGCTATTAAGGTTAATTAAGAAGGACAAGGGATTGTTAATTTTCATTACGAAAATGTTGTTTACATTTTCTTGTTCAATAACAAGGGCGTGAACCTGCAAAATAAAATCACTTAAAAAAGTGTGTTTAAACATATGACGCTCGTAGTATATTTTCATGAATTTATTTGTGTAAATTTTTCCGATTAAAAATATGAAAATATACCTAGTACATTTGTACGTATACTGAAGCATTTATAATAAATCATTTTTAACTAAGTCTATATCTAGAATGTTAAAGAAGGCGACTTGAAACATTTGGTACTAAACGTAATAAAATTAGACTAGAAATTTCATAAAGTACATCTTGAATACGACTTTGTCGAGAAATATTTACAATCAATTAATAGAGCTAATCTAATTATAATTTATTTAATTGGATTAGATGAAAGATAAATTTGTTTCGAGTTTGTTAATGTTAATTGGATACAATTAACGTAGGGCTCTAGACTTTAAAGAAGATTTCTTATACAAATTACTTTGAACACTGGATAAGCCACGTTAAGGTCTATTTAGAATTCCAACACTGAGCAACGAAAAACGTAAGAGCTGGATTTCCACTTATAGTAATTACGGAGGAAAAATATTTTTGACTTACAATTTAATGTTTTTTAACTACAGAAATTTGTTATGAATTTATTTATTATTTTAGAATTTGAATTTGTTGAATTTTTTTAAAGTAAAATGTTAAAAAATTAAACAAAAAAGTTTTATATGTACAGGGTGCTTTACAAAGCTAGTAATAGGAAAGCTTTTTTCAAGCTTATCTGTTGTAGATCTAAGTAAATTATTGATTGTACATATTTTATATGAAAAAGTAAATACATCTTTAATAGTATTATAATATTTATAAAGACGATAGTTCTATATCGTAGAACTTTACTGATGTCCTGTAAAGCTCGATACAAACTTTGTCGCAAACTCAAAATCAACATAACGCTAATTAAGCTCCGCAAACGTCGACTCAATTTCACGCCCACTGAATAGACAAAGCTTTATAATTGCTATAAATATTAAATAAACCTCCGGCTTGATGCGTACTTTACCTTTTGTCAAATTGTTTTAATACGGTCGTTTAAAAACGACTAGGAAGTTTCCAAAAAGCTCTCATGATCTGATGAAGTGTAACTTTATTTATTTTTTTGTTATCACCATCAAACTTTAAAGTTACTTCTTGAATCTCAGTCGTTTAAGAAACCTGACGTCACTTTCGGATGTCTTCTTTAGGAATTCATTCCAATAACGATCATATTACTAACACAATTCAGTTTAAATTACCTCCTTATGCAGCAGTCGGACGTGGAAGCTGACGACGTCACTCACGGGCTCCCCGACCTCGGTCACGTAGTAGACGAGGAGAGAGCTCACCGGCGCCATGTCAGCTGTCACCGGGAACCTGGGGAGAGACGGCTAGCAAGAATACTCTGATACTAGTATCTTGTTAAGATTGTAAAGGATGACAATGGAGTGACACAAAATGCAAAATTTTATAACTATTTTTATTTATTCTATTAAAAAAACAACATTAAAAAATAAATACAAGCAACATTAAATTAAATAAATGTGTCATATGTATTTTATTTTATTCATTTCTTTAAAAAAAAAAGAATTTGCTAATAAACAAAATTAGCAAAAATGAAATTCAACGTTCATGAATAAACGTAGAAACTTAGCAAATTACTTTGAAACGTACACTGTTACATGTTATAAAACAAACAATGAATTGATAAACAAAATGTATTACTTCACCCGTGGACATTGGACTGATCTCCAAACTAGGGTACTCTGTTTTATACAAACGTGGTAAAGATTTGCAAATGGCAGAGAATTTGAAACATGCCTTACTAGCTAAACGTAATTTAGAAGTAGGTGCATAGTTAGTATTTGGGGCTATCAATGGTTGTATGGCAGTAGGTGCATGTAAGGTCTTGTTGATTTCATTATCAGTAACTTATTGCCCAGTTTCATAAATATCTGTCATAACCAACAGCACAATTTTAATTGTAATCATTTACGAAGTGTGTCTGAAATGGTGCTATATTTAATTCTCGGTGACCGTTTTTCAATTGAAGTTCTTTTCAGTACTGTGTAAAATGACCGAAATTTATACAACATGCGATGTTGTTAACTGTCGCTCGTTAGTGTTTTTTTTTCAACGAGACAGATCATCGATTACTGTTAATTGATGCAATATGACGCTCAATTTGAAACTTTGAAAAAATCTACTAAAGCGACGTATAAAAAATGTTTATTGAATGTAAAGTGACTGAGTGCCGTATGAAAAAAATTGTACATGTTGTCGCCCTTATTTCCGGTGTGGCGAAAATGCAAAACTATTGCAGAAAAGATATGAATATGGTTGCTTTTTGACTTTGATTATAAAACGTAGCATTATGTATATGACGTTATTGGATTCCTGACGAGTATAGTGGTATAGTATACCTCTAACTGATGGTCACGTTGTGTTATAGTTATAATTATAGTCCAGTATAGTTTAACCTCTAGTATATCATCCTAGTACCAACGGTAGATTACAAACATTAAAACTATTTAATTTGTTATTGTTTTATATCATGGCGTTCGTGGTATTTTAATAATGCAACGTCAATAGATTAATGTATACAAGTATAGATATTCGATAAGGTGATCGTGTGTTTAAATGCACTTCTATTATCTTGAACCACGAAACTTAGAGCTAACTTGATTCAAATAAACAATAGTAATTAACTTTAATAATCTGCACTCTTTTTCAAACCGGAAAATTCTAGAAGCATTCAGTTTTAAGGGACTTAACAGTAATAATATTGTTGCAAGAAAATAAAGTTAAGTTAGTGAAGTAAGTTGCTGTAAGGGTACATTGTAATAGAAAAACTTGTTAATACAATACCGTTATTGAATGATCCGCGGACCTTAAGGCGAAGTTTCCCCATTACGGTGAGAAGGCGAGGCAGAGCTGTCTGTTTAACTTCAATTACTTTTAGAGTTCAATTTCGACTCAATCATAGTTTCTGCATCATTATAAGAGGTTATCGATTTTCAACGCTACCGTTTTAAAAGGTTCTCTTTAGAATTATAATTTATTATTAAGTTCTGTTTTAACTGCGCACTTTTACTATACTACTTATAAAACGGCTTAACTCACGTGTAACTCGGTGTCAGTACCGACTATTTTCGAGCCCATCGGGGGCTC
>JAODUI010000032.1:1760514-1780223 GCA_027563995.1 Papilio gigon
AGTCGGTACTGACACCGAGTTACACGTGAGTTAAGCCGTTTTATAAGTAGTATAGTGAAATGGCTCACGAAACTTTTAATAGTTTAACTGCATACTTTTAAGTATTTTTTTACGAATAGTTTAAGTGACACAGTTAAATCTTAAATGAACAGTTGAATTGTATACTCAAAACTTACATCTTTAGACAAAGCTGAGAACTTTACACTTAACTAGTTCTTAGTTTAACTAATGTTTGAATTCTCAATTTGACTATTTCTCATATAACTGTTGATTTAAAACTGATGTGTGTAGCAAGCTTGATATTGTGATTTTTGTTAGTTAGTGTCGTTTATAATTAATGTCTTATTATGGAGATTTGACAAAAAATAATTAGCGAAGTAATATTCGTTTACATAAAAAATGTTAGGTAATTGACGTGAAATAAGTAGCAATAAAATATCTTAAGGTCTGCTTTATAAAGATTAATTGAATTAAATTCGAGGTCAAGTGATTCCTAAATTCATTAAATCGGACTGGATTAAGAGATGATTAGCAGTTTATCAGGACTGAGGAGCGGGAATTTCTTAATTAAAATCATTAAAGTTGACTTCGTTAAATACAGGATCGTTAGTACTGGACTTAAACGGAAAATACGATTTGACTAGGCATCTATGAAAAGATAATTTCAATAAATTTTATGTAACCGCAAATGTGACAATATTTTTAGACATCAGTTTCTTAGAGAGCAAACGAAACAAAACATTTTGAATCGTTAATGGTTACTTAAATTAAGCTATACCTCCTTCGGAACAAATCTACAATAACAGTATGCCATAGTGACTAATGGAAAATGACCTTTTGTTCTAAGAACATGTCAGTCCTATAATTAAATTTAACTAACACATACAAAACAAAACACAACACAATTATAGCGCAATAAAAAACAGTAAGAATTATTAATAGATCATAAAGCTTTAACTGGCATATTGCGGACTTCGTCTGCGTCGTCCGTCAATGGTTGGGTCACAACAGATAGAAGTTACAAAAAATAGTGAGTAAGAAGACGTGTGTAAATAAAACAAATAATGTCCACCACTCGATTCAATCCACTAATGAACGATGAATACTATGATGTTTCGAACAGCCATCGAGACTGATATGTAGACAATAAATGCGGAGTACTAAACACGACATAGACAGGTGTCCACTCTCATTAGCGATGATTCCCGCTCGTTTACTGTTTCAACAACGTCCATTATGTTTGTTACGTCTGCCTTTTGACGTCCCTTTTATGTCTCGAACAATAAACAAACAAAACCTTCATTTGTCATCAAACTAAAACATGTACATGAAATATGCAAACAAAGAAAATTCTACAGCAAATTGATGTATAAAGTTTGAAATATTCATAAATATAGTGTAAATAATCTGTTAAAAGGTAAAGCGTCAACTTGTTAGTAAATAATGCTTTGAAGTATTTGTTTTAATCATGTAGAGTTTGACAAGTTTTTCAATAGAAAAATTACTCATTCCCTTTACAAAAGAAAAGACTGTCTTTAATAGATCTTGTACTTCAATCGCATATAATTCATCTTAGTTCGTGGCAAGTTATAAATATAAAATAGACAGTGAACGAGATATAAAAGCGATAGAAAACCGCGTCAAAGGCAGAAACCATTAATCGTGTCGAAAAGTTCAATGAGCCTCGCTTAGTTTAATGGGATGAGGCTAGTGCAACTAATTATCTCTTTGGCCTTTGATTGAGAAAGTTTTACTCGATCTTGGAACTAATAATGTTGACTTGCTGAAAACTTTGTAAGGAAGAAATTTATTTCTGTATATGTTGATAAATCACGGAATGTTTACATTCGTTTATAATATAAAATAAACATACTAACTTCAGATGTAAAGCACATCCTGTACATAAGCACAGCCTAGTATGATAAAAGTCTAACAAGATTAAACTACGACTATAAAACTTTATGGAAATGTTTGAAGTTCGATGTATGAGAGTGTGTACCATCTGTGCAAAACAATGACTTTCAACACACACTTTAGAAACTAAAATAAAGCCAGCTATTTAAGTGTTGCTATTCTCTCAAATAAATCTTGAAATCATAAATCAATATAGAATTAACATAGCTGAGTACACAAGTCTATTATTGTAAATTTTATCGAAAACGTATTATTAAAAAGAGATAAAAATACAAATTAATATTGTGTCCAATACAGAAACTTGGAGTTGCGACGATGTTGCAATAAACCCGTCGGGATATTCATCACAGACGTGATCGTGTTTTTGTCCGAACACGAACACATCCGATGGCATTTTCCATTCATTTCATCCTGGCAATATTTTTATTGCTTGAAACCAACACATTTGTCATTGTCACTGACAGTACAAAACATTTGTATTTTTCATCTGACTGTACTTTATAGATTGCATAACATTTATTTACGTACTATTTTAAATTAAATTTCAACTGAACAGTATCAACTTGTATCGTATTATCCTTCAAGAGTAGAGTATGTATTTAGTAATCTAGTGCGTATCATCTTTCCACTTCAACACCACTTAATATTAAGTGGAATAACGGTCAAGCACTACCTTAATCATCGTAAAAAATATAGATCTCAATTCTACGAAGTGATGCGTAGCCCCTCTACGGTGCTACAATATAATTGTAGCCGTATCTTTATTTAATTCAAACGATCTAGTCCTGATTTTTGACGAATAAAGTCAATGTTTATTTTTAAAATTTCGTTACATACTAAACGCTGAGATAACCTAACCAAATATATCCAATAAAGTTTGATTTTTTTTTCTAATATGTAATTTTATTATTATAACTCTACCATACGTATCTCCATTGTTCATTATCTAATGACACAAAAAATTCGAGCCAAATATATAACGGCCAGTAGCGGTTAGATTGCGGTCCCGGACAACTTGTTAAATGTCTACAAATGGGGTGACCTCGCTTCGTTTGTCATAGCTTTTGTTCTAATGATAGATAGCAAAACTAGCATTCGTTACAAATTATTACTGATATTTTACAGTGGTTTTAAAATGATGCTTCCATTAATTTTGCGTATCATATTTTAAATTTTAGTATTTAACACACGATGTCTTAATAAGTTTTCTTTTAAATTCAAAAGCGCAAATAGCCTTATAGTTAACGGTACTGATTTCCAATCACGTTTAGAGGTTACAAGTTTAGTGTTCGAATTTCTTGATTGCGCTATTGCCATATGTCATATGTCATATCCTTACGTAAGCTTAGAGCTGTTGCAATGATACATGAAATATGAATAAAGTGAAAACATTTTGTTTACATTTGTTATTCATAATAAAACCATTCCAATTCTCTAATACGGGTAGTGTTAATTGTTTTAACACTTCTGAGTCTTGTTAATAATACTATAAAATACTTTTGATGGCGCGTGAATCAATAAAATGACTTTTTTTCTTTTTAAACTCTTCGATTATTAGTCTCCTGAGACTTCACCTAACTAAAGACTGGATTAAAAGAAGTAGTAAATAAGCAAGTTTTTAATTAAGACGGAAGCTGGTACCGTTTTCGCAGCGTGGCCTGAATCTATAATGAAGTCTAACGTGGTTTTGTCGAAACACTATACAATAATTTATTTTCAATATTATTTAATTATAGTTATTATAGAACCGAAACAAATTTATTAAACTATATAAATATGTCTGCGTCAATAGCTAAATGGTGATTTATTCAGATTTCAGATCACGTGGTCGAGAATTCAAATCCCGCTATTCAACTAACATCATAAACTATATCTTATAAAACAAGAACTTAGTTGAAATGATACAATAAATTAGTGAATTACCCATTCCTGTTAACATTAAAATAAAAAAGCTCACTATGATTTTACAAAAAATGTGAGTTTAAAGTACAAATATTTTTATATAAGATGATATAAAACCACTTTAAATTTATTAAAAAAATGTAGTGAAATGAATTTGTTTCATAAAACAGACATTTTTCGTATGTTAATAATTAAAGCTTAAGCTTTCCGAGTGGTGTGTAATTAAGTGCTAGTTAAGCAAGGCAATTCAATGCAGTATAAGATTATCTAGGAACCTATATCGTGAAGTAAAGTCTAAACTAAATCTTTTTAATACGAGTTGCCTTTCGTTGAGCAATTTACTAATTAAATTTGAAAAAAAGAGCAAATTGGATCTTTAGAAATTAAAGCTTGAAGTAAAATAATTGGGCAGAATGCACCAAGCAAAATAACCGAACTAGATTAATTTCTGATCATCTCTCGTAACTTTAGACTTTCAAATTAATTTGTTTCATTTTAAATTATATCGTAGATAGAGCGATCGGTATTTGTTATCTATCATTAATGAAATAATCTGTAGATCGATTATTACTTTGCGCTTTTGATCCGTCATAAGTTGAACGAAAGAATTGATCCTTTTCATAGACTGATGTGTTTGTTTTTTACAGTGGTATTTTACACCAATAATATGTTATGATAAACGCTCAGGATAATATTATGATGTAAAGGTTTGTTTAAACTAACTAATGCAGTAATGACGTATGTAAAAGTTGTTGTAGTGTATAGCCTTAATGTGTGTTGCGATGTACTATGCTTATAACTGTCAAATAAACAGTCTCAAACCAGCCGCTGTTTCATTAATAAATCTTGGATGTTACAGTTATGTAAACAAACTTTTATATGTCTCATTGCATAACATATTCTCACAAAGCATTCGCCGGACAATGCGCGTCCCGCAGCGCCCTCAAAACAATTTGTTACGTGTTCACATATGAGGCGGCCGTGCTCTAGTTACATTGATTTGTCTATTGTCCTTTGTTTCAATAGAAACGCTTTCTATTCAAGCGAATGGTGTTGATTGCAAAAGTCTTTTATATTTTATAGAGTACGTAAAATAATAAATTACAATTCTAAATTTAAAGTTCAGTTCTGTGACTTTGAAAAATTACCGAAATATTGATACGAAAGCGAATTGAAGAAAAATTAATGGTCGCGCCAATGCCCCCGGTTAATCACGCTTGGTAATATTATAAACATATTAAATATTTTATACTTTAACGTTACGAAATATTAGCGAAAAGATAACCGTAAATATTGCCTGTAACATTGTGTAAACTTTAGCTATTCTCAATGCTCGCAGACGCCGAGTATAATGGGTCAACATTAAAAACGATCCACCCCGTCCATTTTCACAACGTATATAAATCACGACAAGTAAACTTTTTGAAGGCTTAAGCGATGCTCCCCAGTGTCGCCCTCTAGTCGCGAACAAAACTTTTTGACAAACGTTTACAACGTTTTGCTTTTTAACCTTTTAAATACCTTAATGTTTCGTGTTATGTTGAATGTTATTTATTGTTGTTTACAACTTAACTTCGTTCATTGTTGTTTATCACATCATTTGAAAACAACATCCTATAAATATTTCGTAAAACGACTTAAGTTTCTATCCCGTCTCATTTTAAACAATAGAAATAATGTATTGAAGAGCCAATAGCCCAATGGTTAAGCGTACGGACTATAGATCTAGCGGCCGTGGGTTCTAACCCTAAAATTCAACATATTCTAACAGAAGCTTTTTAAAGCTAACTCGGTACGTTACCAAGAAATATTAGTAAATTAACAATAATCTACTATTTTTTTTTTATAAAAAAAAACACTCTAAGCGTCTGTTTCCAATCAATACCTTAAAAGCTTTTAACTTTATCATGACAAAGATTCATTAAAAAAAAATAACATTCATTAGTGACATTTTAATATGGTATAAAAATTAAGGCTTGACGTTATAACTACCATTAGGTAGTTCATTGATTCACCAGAGGGCAGGTTACAGCGGAGCAGGCTTCCTCTTAATTACTCAGCAAGTTATTTATTGCTACTTTTTATGCCCCCGTTTCTCGTTAACTGAAGCAATCTACGAAGACTAATTATCGACGTTTTAGATGGAACACAAGCTATCTTTTATAAATACAAAGCTAGTTACACTTTTATTTACATATTAATATAAAATACAACAAGACTTTAAAAGATATCTTTCAAGTGAATTTAATTTAAAGATTTTTTGAAATTAATGGATGGAAACTTACGTGTAATTGAATCGGCACAGGTCATCATTGCTGGTAGGATCCGGGGCGGGTACCGCCGCCCAGTGCACCGCTCGGCCGCCGCTCGTGACCGCCGCTAGGAGGCGCTGTCGGCATCCGCACGACGACCACACACTAGCGCTTGCAACGCCACCTGCCTACGGTGATAAGGAAGGAATTTGATACATTTTGACATTTTATGTTAATTAAACTAAATACAATGACAGTAAAGGGTGAATAAATGTCAGATGTTTTAGGACCCGGTATAGATTTCTGAACAGTCAAGAGCAATGAATGCGGGTCACCTAAGGGATTTTTTTATGACGAAACCTTGCAATAACTAAGAAGTGTTAATACCTCAATTTAATATATTATTACCGTTTATTTAATAAAGCTAGTATTCTTAGTTCTAGATTTATTCATTCTAGAATTATGGGTCTTTTAAGTGACCCGGATTCATTGCTCTTGAGTGTAGTATTGAGAGTCAGTCTTCCTACATTTTACTGTGTATTCTACGTTCACTGTATCAAAATGCCCGTAATACGATACCTGCAGTGGTGTTGGTAAATTTTCAACCAGCAAATAACATTTGGAAGTTGAATTCCATCGTCGAATTCTCTCCCTGGCGAGGACGTAGTGCGTTTCAATTTCTTTCCCTTCAACCGCTACTAGCTCCGCCTGTAACAAATGATTCGTTACTTAATTATATCAACGTAATACAAGCTTTATGCATTACTAACGATTTATTGCGATCACTACAATGTTGTTTGTTTTAAAGACAGTTCGAGATTGTAAACAGGACTTACCATGTTATTCATCAGCACCCTTTGTCTGTCCACTGCTGAACATAGGCCTTTCCCAATACCTCCCAAAGCAATAGGTTCTAACGTGAACTATGTTATAGACACAAAAAAAAATAGTGCCTAAAATCTTTCGAAATTTCCACAAAGTTTTGTTTCATCAATTTGAGCCTCTGTTGGCCTACAGCTGGACATATTTAGTAAACGTTTTTTTTTTTTTTAACATAATAAAAAAAAATCAGTTCAAGTAATATCTAGCCACTGCTCATAACTCCAGCAACACATCTACGATATACAAAACGCATAGAACATTCTATTGACATGAAATTCTTCTGTATGACTATTTTCCGTGTTACGTGCGAGTGTCAAGTCGCAGCGAGTATATCGTATGCAGATTCAATAGAAGTTCCTGTAGTGTTGCGTCATATTTATAAATTCTTGGTATTGTAGTATTTCATCAGGCGACTGTACTACATTTTATGACACGTGACACATTTGTACAATACTTTAAAAGAATTTTTCAATTGTATATCAGGGGGAGTAGAGATATTCCATCCGCCGGTAGCTCCATATAAAATATGGGTTCAGTTGTGGCGGTTATGCATTTCGTATGCCAAAAATCGCTTGCCAAGAACTTGTAAATGCTCCGTATATTTTTATTCAACTGCATAAATGTGCGGAAAAGATTTGGTATTCCCGTTGCAACTTTAACGTTGTATTTATTATCGCGAACGCTTTTTTTTGTTTATTTTTTACGGACAATAAATTTTGAATACATCGATCAAATCAGTTACATCATAAGAAATATGAAAGAAGTTTAAAACAGTATTAAAATGATCTAACGTATTAAGAACAACATATTTATCATATACTAGTTTATGCCTGCGACATCGTCGGCATTAAAAAAATCAAGTAATGAATCTAGCCTTTGCTACTCAGTGATAATATACCTTTCGAAAAGTAAGTTATTTTTATGAAATCGGTTCAGTAGTTTTTGAGTTTATTCGTTCCGTACAAAAATGCAAATGTAGCCTCCTTTCAGACAAAAAAAAATAAAAAGCCGTACATGTACCAAAAAACAAAAGAACTGAGTAGTGAAGTCTTATAATAAATATGTTAGAATTAAATTGTATTGGCTTTATTGAACCTTTCTAGTCGGTTCGTATCATAAATGTTAAATCGCGGCCTTTCGCGTGCCCCCGACTGATACTTTGATATTACATTTCGTTACATTTTTATTGAATTCCAACTTTAGACTCGAAAGTTTACACGTATTAAGATATTTCTTATTTATATTTGAAATTTAAATAATGCTGAATTGAATTATGTCGATGGGATCACAAAGTCCTGGAACGATGGCCACGGATAGGTCGAAGCAGCTTAGGTAGGTCTCTCGCAAGACGGACCGATAATCTGCTAATGTTTCTGGAAGTATCCTGGATGTGAGCGGCCGAAGACTAATAGAAAAAAATCGAGCAATCTCAATCATCAAGATACCTTGCCTTCTGGGGGAAAGCAGGGTTATATGAGATAAAACCCCCGCGGAGGCCATCCTCAAGTGCAATTGCGAGGGCCCCGAGATCTCCGGAGGAACGCACCGGGACCTGAGGAAGGCCTACACCCAGCATTGGGCGATGTCATAATGGTAATCATTGAATGAAAGAAAAAAATACTTCATATTTTATATTTTACATAAGCGTGATCTTACGTCTCTCAATTGGCTATATAAGCATTAAACAAAACAACATCGAGATACTTTCTTTAGCTTGCAGCCATTTTGTACGGTGATTAAGAAAGTTTGCTTTTTTTTCTTAGTGAACTTCGGACCCCTAAGTCATTACGGGGGCGGGAAGGGATAACTTACAGCTCATTGGTTTTCTATTGTCCCTTTATCGAGCCTTTTTGCCATGTTTGCGACAGAGGGGAGATTTTTATAAAAAAAAAAGTAAATGGTACTTTGTTGCTTTGATGTCAGTTCTCTTTGAACCAATTTAAGGTTGATAAATTCTTTGATGTATAAACGTATATTTCGGGTTCAAAGTATTTTGATATTTAGCAGCTTAATGAACCAGTATATAAAACTTTGCAAGCGATTAACGCCCTTTTTTCATAAGATAATACGATTGAGAATCCTCCATTTATTGACATGAATTCATTATAGTATTTTAGGTAGTCGCTTCACTATAACCATCATGATAATATTCCCATATTAATACTCGGAATTCAATCGACTATCAAATTAAAATAAGTAACAAAAAAAAATCATTGATAACCTCGAAAAATAGAAAACTTATTATTTCTGTTATTATGTATGTATAGTAAAATTATTGTCATTTTGAAGTCAGTTTCGGCCAAGACAAATTCATAACTTAATTGCACCTATGGCAACACATATAAAAACATACAGACGAATTGAAAACCACCTCCTGTTTGAAGTCGGTTACAAATGAGTTACTATTCATATACACATAATATGTTCAACAATATTAACAATAATTAGTGTAAATTCACATATTGTTTACATATATTGTTGACTGAATTTTAAGTAAATAATTACTTGTGTGAGAACGTACCGTTCTCCCATAGCATTTATTAATATGTTTTATTTAGACAATAAAGTAATTATGCTGTTTGTAGAAGTTAAGTAACATGGTTAAATATATGTTTCAATATATATAGGAAGTTAACGTGTTATCAGATTTGTGAGAAAAGTCATTGTGTGATGAAATAAATTGAAATGTTGACTACTGTATTATTCAAAGAGATTTTCGCAGCTCCCCTAACTACACGGCGTACGTCAAAAACCACAACTTCACGAAACTTGGTTTAGATGCAGTTTAGTTGTCGAACGCAAATGCATACTGCCACAAATTTTGCCACGCGCGCACTAAAGTTTATTTTAACATTTCAAAACTAACATCATTATTAAATGTAAATATGGTTTTCTAAACATACTTAAAAAAATATTACAACTTCTTCTCAAACTTCTTAATTGAAACTAAGAGAAAATGCTAAAATAGAATGTTGTTTAAAAATTAAGACAGACATTTGTTTTGTCGTTCCAATTTTAAATTACGACGAGAAAATAAAAACACAACGATTCATTTACACTTAGCTAGGATAGACAGATAAATTTTGAACAAAAATGTTACTAGATTTAATCGTATATTAACGTCCTAGTATTATCAGTAATGTTTAGTGGTTAATACAAAGTCTTAAAAACAGATTAATAAATTTAATTTGCAATTTTCAAGTAACTAGAATATACCTCTGATAACGTGAACAAGATTAATTGAATAACCTCTTGCCGAAATCGGTATCAGTCTGAGATGAGATTGGGTGTTAGGAACGAAATCGAAATGTCTACATACTACATACTTCGCGTGGGCAGCAGACGGGCTTAATTAAGTTTGCTGAATTGGAGACTGATTTGCTTCGCCGGAATATATCTTTATAAAACGTTGTGTGACTTATAATATTTGTAGATAGTAGTAGTTTGTAATACTTTGATACTATTTCAATCTAAAAAACCGTTTGACTCGTAATCAATTAATATTTTCATAATTAATGTAATACTTTAAAAGAAAACTTTTATTATAGCTTGGAAAACTTTAAAAAAAAATCAGATTATCTTTTGGTTTCTTAAAAAAAAAAAACTAATTACGCTTAATCAAGAATGAAAGGACTTGTGAAACTTAAACCCACTTTGGGACACCAATCGTTGTGGCAACATAGCATACAAATTAGAATATTACGTAACATTAGCATATAAAGTATTCCATTTAAGCCTCCAAGTGGACCACCTAATAAATGCAGTATTTGAGCTTCTTACTGTTTATACGCATGCTTGAAACTTTATAATCTTTCGCAATAACTGTGACTGAGAATAACAGTGATATAGTGACTGTTATTCTCAGTTACAGTTTTTCATTGACGGATAACTTTTACAAAAATATATAAATGAGAGACATCGAAAGCAATAAGGCGAAGGAACGCATACTGTGGAAGGCATTGGAAAAGGCCTAAGTCCAACAGTGGGCAGACAAGGGCTGTTGATGATGATGATGGTGATGACAGCAATAGCTTGTTACTTTAATTAAATATTTTTTCTTGTATAATTCAAGTAGAGATGTCTCGAAGGCGTCTCGATAACAATTATTTTTATGGACCAGTTTTGTTTTTTTTAGTTTCTTCTACATTATTATGAAGCATCAAAAAAGGGAAATTGTCACAAAAACGTATTAAGACTTACTTCAATATAAATGGATGTTTTATCCGTTATCTTCTAACTGAAGCCTCAACGATTCAAGTTTGAATTAAAGGGGATTTCGTAGTTTGAGCAACTCATTCATTTAACTAAAGTCAAACTAGACCGAAATCAATCCATTTGCAGACTAGCGGTCGGTTTGTACTATTATAATTGCAACATATGTGATGTTCGTCGACTGACCAATTACTAACTTGCGTTCGACAAACGTATGGTATTCATTTGTTTTCATAAATGTATTTGGAAATAATAAATAAAGATTATTATTTAAAGAAAGATTAAAGAAGAACTGAGCCACAATGTATCGTAGTTTTGACAATGTTTATTTGACGTATTACCATTTTTCAAAAATTAAACATTTAACTAAATCCACTAAATTTGATTTAAAGATTGACATTTGATGAAATCATTCGGTGCTTTGAAAACGTCTCCGTCGTGACAACGTAACGGCATAACATTTTTTTTTTAATTTATAATTACTTACTCAATTCAACGAAATAACGTCCAACCAGGCGAAAGTTCGCTCATTAATCCAATTCGACGTGTTACTAAAACTAGCACCCGACTGAAACGAGTTCAAACTAGTTTTGTACGTAAAGCACAGAAGTTTGTACGCGAGGTCACAATAAAATATTGTTATGGCTGTTTTACGAGCGGAATCTGTGTCGCTTTCTGTTTTGTACTTACGTCATATAAATTCCGATTCACGCGCCAAAAATGCTCATATGAAGTTGTATGCATATTGGATGATAGTTCCGCATATTATAATGTCATAGAGCAACTGGAAAGATCGTCGTTATTTAAAATATTTATGAATAACAAAACAAAGTGCTGATGTCATTCTATTTCGAATACGACATAACATTCTAAACGATATGACAAAATTATACTAAATTTTCAATCAGCCGCCATGTTTTGCTTATCATTCATGTGTTTCATATTTGTATATACTTTTTTCATATGCGTTTTAATATTACTACATATTTTTTATACGAGAATGGAGGCAAACGACCGGCGGCATCACAAGAGCGATCATCGACGCCCATGGACACCTGAAATACTAGAGGAACCACAGGTGCTTTGCCGGCCTATGAGATAGAGGTACGCTCGCTTCTTGAAGGACCATAAGCCGTATAGGCTTGGAAATACCGTCGAGGGCAGACCATTCAAAAACACGGTAGAACGCGGCAGGAAGTTGCGCGAAAACCGGACTGCTGTGGAATGTCATACATCACACTAGTGCACAAAGTTCCACTACTGGTATAATTCATAATCAATGATTTACTTTAATTTTTGATGAAAAATATTTTACGCACGCCTCAACTTTGACTGTGACAAATTTTACGTTCATCCGTTCACAACTCCCTTACAAAGGGATAAAAAGTTTTTGCCTCACAAAGTAACAAAATGATTGTATAATAAACAATTTATTAATGAATCATTTAATAAAACATTCAAACCAGAAATAAAAAGAATAAAATGCATACATTAATTTAAATACAATAAAACTGAATTTCAAATCTGCATCGGTCGTCGACTTCAAGTCAAACTCAGACATGTCTAAAGTGTGAGTATAATGTATAGTAGAAAAGTTTATCTCCAAATAAAACAGTTATGGCAGTTTTGCAGACAGTACGTTGCGGCGAACATATTTTGCACTATACAGTGCGTTTCCACTGACGAAAAACTTGTATAAACATTGTTATCTATAGCTCAAAGAGTTTGAGAGGATTGTTATATTTTCATGCAGTGCATATATACGTTAGCAATTTATAAAAACAGATATTTCTAGACAAGAATAACAATGAATTTAATTTCTGTTCTATGTGAGGTATGTATAGTGAAAATATTTGATTGTTACAATAAACATTTATTGTTTCATAGTTGTTATTCTTTAATTTGTTACCAGCGTACGTGCATCGAGGTATTCTGAACATACCCAAGTTAATAGTGACTAGGCCATATACAACCATGGTATCTTACATGTCACATAAATTTAAATCTCTTTGTAAATATGCGAAGGTTCCATCGCGATCATTAGGAAAGGCCTAATAAAAAAAGGGCTCGAAACTAGTCGGTACTGACACCGAGTTACACGTGAGTTAAGCCGTTTTATAAGTAGTATGGCCTAATAATCTGTTTGTAATCAGTTTATTTGTTTTGTGGATATAATAGCTTATTTATTCATCGATATAATTAAACTGTACACTTTAAAGCCTGATTTAACTATTTATCGAAACCACGAATACTGTCATCAACGTTCTCAATCGGTTAAGCCTTCAATTAAATTAATAATCGTATGATCCGATCAAAGGCTAACAAATCTGACAAACGACGATCGCTTGTGGCTTAATTTGAGGTGACGTCACTTTGATATAGAATGTTGGTAATATTTAAACATCAGTTTAACGAAACACAACTGTAAATATGTTAATACGTTCGCTGCGAAACGAGGCCTAAATCATCCCTAATGCAACTTACCTGTGATGCGGCAAGGAATAATGTGGACCTCTCTGTGGTGCGAAGAGTATAACTTTCTTACAGGAGGTGGGGTCCAATGGACAGCGAGCGTGTCGCACTAACGTCTAGTCACGGAACAGGCCGATAACACCTCGTAACGCAGGGACGGAAAGTAAGCAAAAATTGACGTTTTAAACACACAGTGATAATGTACGATTAGAAGACTGAATAGTGTTTTCCTTTGACGTTTTATGAAAACAAATATACCATGAGTACAATCGGAGAGAAAAACATGTTTATCTTATGATATAGGTTATATATCGCCTGTACCATAAACAAATATAAATGACTAGCATTTGTCCACGACTGTACCATTCCAGGCGGTAAGATTTGTTAAGCCATTATTGATTTACTAACAAACTTCTATCTAAAATTTCCTGCAAATAATATTAGGACGATAATGTGGCATAAAGACTTTTTAAATAATATACTCTTGAAACGAATACAGTATTAAATATCCATAATTCAATGGGACATTTGGCTGGCATAATGCCGGAATAACACAATAATCTCTGGCCCTTAATCCCGCGCGATGGATGGACGTTTCCATTAGGATTACCAGCAGACGTGAGCTCTTAGGTATAAACAAAAATAAATTTTGGTAAAACATCCACACGATATGATTATAATAAAGTCGATTTAAAAAGGCGGAAAATGAACAATAGGCTATTTGAATTCTCCAATATAGCGAACCGCTGAACATAGATAATCACGTTTGCTAATGCGTGACCTTTAAAACCTTTTTTAAAACCTTCTCTGTCGACTCGTTTAAAAAAAAACAAAAATTTTATTTATCTTTCCTATGTGTTCCTTTTTCAGACAAATCTACTTTCTCTTCTTGTCCTTTCCTTGTAATAAAAGAGTGGATAGGAGTGTAAAAAATGTCCGCCAGTACGTTAACTCTTCAGAGGAAACGCGGTTACATCCACTTAATGCCAGTCTTCTCGGTGGTCATGGTACTGTTTGCGAGCTGTTCCAGTAACAGATATCATTGCGGGCTCTACCACGGTTGTCATATAATTTTGTTAACTCTAAGTATTGTAGTGATAAGTAAAGAAACACTTGAAAATATCAAATAATGCAAGCTTTGTTAAAACAAAACGTGAGCGTTTTTTTCGAAATTAAGTCAAGAAAATCTTTTCTTTATCTTGAATTTATTTTCGCAAGCAAACCGAGATTAACGCTTAATGGGTATTTCTTAAAAGCTTTCACTTCAACAGATTTAACACTAAGCTCTCCATTATTTGACAATGCAAATAATATAATACACTTGAGATTTTTTTTATGTAAAGTTTCAGAAAGAGTACGATTAATAGTGCAGGATTAAGATGTATTTTATTTGAATTTGAGTTACTAAGTTCAAATAAAAAAGCTTAAACTTTGTGGCCATTTTTTTAGGATATCGCGCAAACTGACGAACGTGTAATTTGGCACAGATATAGTTAATGAAGTCTTGGAATGGCGGCCACGGACAGGTCGACGCAGCGTGGGTAAGCCTCCCGCAAGATGGACCGATGATCTGGTTAAGTTTGCGGGAGCATCCTGGATGAGGACAGCCGAGGACCGATCGTCGTGGCCATCTTTGGGGGAGGCCTACGCTCAGCAGTGGGCGACACGTGGCTGATAGTTAATAATAAGTTGCAAAAAACTTAAAAAAAATGAAATAAAGTCAACTCTCTGTTTACGAATTATATTTAAAAAGACATAGAAACATGAGCTAAATAACGACACGTAATTCATTTATTTTCGAATGTAAATAAAACTTCAAACATCTATCTTATTGCCAGACGGGTATCAAGAAAAAACTTAGGCGTATCCATCACAATCAGATACAGGCCGAGTTCTATCTTGAATTCAAAAGAGTGATTTATTTGAGATGTATCGCGCTAAAGAACAAAACAATATCTTCAAATCAGATTACGAGACGCAATTGATAGATCGACGCTACCTTTCTCGGGACAGATGCAAAGAAAGCATTATTTTAAATTGAATCTTTATATTTATAAAGATTTTTTTTACTACAGTTTTGTCAACAATAATTTACTTATCATATTATTCGTTAATGTTACTTGTACATCAATATCATAAAGAATTATGAATAAAATATGAACAATTTTCCGCAATCTTCATATAATATTTGGGAACAAATCCTTCTCTAGTTCAGGCATACAGGAGTGCGTAAATTCGTAACACCGACGCGAGAACTTTAAGCGGTTGAAGCCATTACAAACAGCTCTTTGAAACTCGAAAACCTTTACAAACTTGTTGGGGCATTATACAACTTCTAGATAACTAATTTAAGAAACGTGGACTGCCTAATGTCTATACAGCTTTAAGAGGGATTTTTATTTATTAAAACCATTATTTTGATCAATCAGATCAGAACCAACAGAACAGATAAGGCGGTCAAGTTTAAATCTCTCCAAAATCTTGTTCAGCACTTCCATACTTTGAGTTGTTTAGTGGAAAATTAAGGCGTCCCTAAGTGTAGATTCTATACCATAAATCTACATTAAGGGAATGATAATGTAACCATTGAATGAGTGCCAGTGTTAGAGTTGTAATTTTTCGTATGATGATATCAATATAATCGGATCAATATAATGGATCGGGAAAATCAAAAATGGCGGGAATTGAGTAACGCTAAGCTTAGTCAATTTCTTGTTAATTTGACGCGGACGAGAGCGCGAGTGATAGCTAGTAGCGTAGTATACTTAAGCATATTGTACAATTTATATCTCTTACCTTCCTTTAGGATTTTCGGACATCATGATCATCATCATTAGCCCTAGTCTAACCACTGTTGGATATAGGCGTTTCTCAATGCCTTCCACATTATACGGTCCTCTGCCTTCCGCATCCACCGATTATTGTCCATCCATCTTGTTACTACGTAATTACATAATTTAATGTTCTAGATTAAAGTCTTGCAAGTTCAACAAATTCCATTAAATTTTCATAAAATCCACGGAATCAGCTCCGATGGTAGTACGTTAATTAACTTCAGAGTAACTCCGCTTTTAATTTAATAAATTGCGCGCTTGCGTTTAAATTTTAATGTTAATGTGTACATTTGATAAAAACTACGTCGCCTTTACAAACATATAACACATCAATTTAATAATTACTTTGTGTAATTATTTTATAAATTGATTTTTAATGTGTGAACGTGATTGCAGTGCGGCTGGACGTAGAATTAATTAATGTATCAGTTCCTTTAAAATGTTTCTGAATTTATCACAAACAAAACGCTTAAATTCTTAGCTTTTCAAAGATTGATCAATTCTCTTATATACATATATCTTAATGTTTTTTTCTTATTTAAATATTAGTAGATTTTTGTTAATTTATTACAATTTCTTGTAACCATTACCGGTAAGCTTGAAAAAGCTTGTGTTAGGAATGGTTGACGTCAACAGTTAATTGGTCGGTTTCGAACCCACGAATGCTATGTCGGTAGTCCGTATCCTTTACCAATAGGCTACTGGTGCATCATAGATTGCTTTCTTTAATGTAAACCACAATATACATAGTATAGACACAAGTTTTTTTTTTTTTTTGTACGAGAACGGGGCAAACGAGCGGCGAGATCACAAGACCCCATGGCCCACCTGCAATACCAGAAGAACCACAGTCGCGTTTCCGACATTTGAGAGAGAGGTACGCTCGCTTCTTGAAGGACCCTAAGTCCTATTGGTATTCAACATACCTACGTTATTTTTATTTAATATTAATAGATAAAAATTCAAATTTCTCATGAAATCACATTTTAATTTAGTTTTTCAATAAACCGAAGTCATAATAAAATCAACGGCGTTTTACGAAATTAATAAAAAAAAAAATAATTAATAAAAATCAAATTGAATTCACAATCAACGTAATTGGAAGCATTTGATGAGATCGTAATTACGAGTTCTAATTGAGTTTCCCTTTGCTTATTCATTAAGCCAATTGAATCCGCTCGTAGCGTATTAGACTTTGAAGAGGTTGCTTAAGAGTACACGATTCTCTTAACGTATATCAGGCTTATTTCAATTAATTACAGTTATATTCAGAATTAGAACAAAGGACGTTGGAAATATAAACATGAAATTAATTGATATTCTATATAAATGGCTACAAAAGCTAGACGAAGACCGAAGGACGCACGGTTTGATTGTGTGAGTGTAGATACGAAAGCTGTTGGAGATGTACGTACGAGTAAGAATCGAACAGATTGCGTCGATACTTAGAAAAATGAAGACGAATTCAACGATGTTGGATTCAGAATTTTATAAATTAATTGATTCATCTTGTAATTTTGTATCACTTGTCACGATTTACGTTTATGATTCTCGGTTGTAATTACATCAAAGTATTTTATTTTTCGTAACATATTAGTAGATTTTTGTTAATTTATTAATATTTCTTGTAACCATTCCTTGCTTGTGTTAGGATGTGATTCACGAAAATAGTCGAATAGCGGGAACCCACGACCGCTAGATCGGTAGTCTGTACCCTTGACCATTATGCTATTGGCGCTTCAAAGATATATTAATGCTAGTAACAATATACGTTAGCATGTTCTTCAGTCGACAGTTCTATATGTATATACTTATGTAAGTTACGCGGTAGGCATCGCTTCAAGTTAACTGGATGAACTGGTCGATGAGCTAATTCTGTTAATCTTCCCGTCAGTGCCGAACCCGAGTAATTTAATCAAAATTGAATCAATCGTGTTAGCTTCTCTGCTATATAATGAGGAATTTATTGAGTACTGACAACCATAGCAAGCTTCGCTCGGATAACCTTCATACCAAGATTGGTTCGGCGGGGGCACTGCTGTACCCCCACACAATATGGAAAAGTTAACTATCGTTACAACATATCTGGTGAAAGCTTTATTAAATTTAATTCTTATGAGTTTGTCGTCAACTAACTTCAATTGTTTTCAATTGTTTCTTCCAGACGTTGTATATATCATCATCATCATCATCATTATCAGCCTAGTGTAGTCCACTGTTGTATATATAAGTATGGTCAAATCTCTACATTCTCAGTGATGACATTTCGTACATTACTGCACGGATATCTAAACAGTTTTTAAATAAAAAAATTTTAGCATACGTATGGAATCGTCCTCAGTTATTTTTTCCCGCAAATTGTAGAATTCACGGAATCGCGAATAAAGTGTATTTAAAAAGTACAATAGTTCCTGTTCGTAACAAAGTGCCCTTTTAGACTAATACATAAAACAGTCTGTGTTATATTATCTTTATTTATAAGGTAGATAATAATATCCTTTCAGTTTGTACTGTACGATAATAACATTCATGGAACGAGGTCGCTAAAGGTTGCCAACTGGGACTGCACCGAGCGTACGTGCAGTTGAAAACTTTCAAAGCCAATAAAGCATAATTATTGTAGTTCTACGAGGAAAATCTGCATTAAATTATTGTAATCAAGTTAAACTCAGAGACGTAAGTTTGAATATTGCACCTTACATATGTATAATATTGAAATTGTATCATTAAATAATTATCCAAACACTTTAAGATATTGCGAAGAGTTTAAAAATTAATTAAAAAGGAAAATCATATATTTAAAATAAATGAAAAAAAAATCTAAAAATATTTAGTAACTACGGACCTTTGCCGAAGTAACGTTTTCAACTTAGTCACAAATGCCTTTCTTTTATTATAATTCAAAGCTACCCATTTCAAGCAATATTTTGTGTATTCAATTAATTTATTCATTATGAATGAAGCATGTAATTTACAAATAAATTTTACAAATATTAATAATTAAATACATGTGTTGTTGGGCGAGCAACGTGACAATTAGAGATATTTATGACTTGACGATAATTACCAAACACACACATTAACTTTTGAAGCGCCAATAGCCTAATGGTTAAGAGTACGGACTACCGATGTAGCGGTCGTGGGTTCGAATCCCGCCATTCGACTTAAAGACGTGATATATTTTATAGATTTATTTGTCACTCCCACTGCTTCGACCTCTCTGTGGCAACTGCCGTCATCT
>JAODUI010000032.1:1780323-1800626 GCA_027563995.1 Papilio gigon
CACTGCTTCGACCTCTCTGTGGCAACTGCCGTCATCTTGACATCCTTCGAGTTTGCGCAGTGGAGAGACGCCACAGACTATTGTCGTGGACCATATTCTAACACAAGCCTTTTCAAGCGTACCACGAAAGGTCACAAGCAATATTAGTAAATTAACAAATATCTGCTGATATTTTCTAAAAAAAAACTACGGGACTTGAGAATTTTATACACAAAGAACTCCCATTTAAAATAATAATGAACATTAATCCAAAGTTACCGTAGTTACCAATGTAAATTTACTCTACTTAGTTTAACAGACAAATACCGAACACTCTTCTAAACTTTATTGAACGATCTTGCAGTTTGACCGTCGATTGCAAATCTAGTAAATGAATTGATTTCAACTTTGGGTAAAGGGTAAGAGGAGCAATCAATTTTGTTAATAACTTCATCTCTACAATCGGAACTCTTCTATTAATTAAGAACTGTATATTAAAATCGATTATACTTTTGTATAAAATGCTTTAAACGAAGAAATGAAAGTAACTGGAAACGTTAAAAAAAAGTCGAGAATCGTTTAAAGTTCACGTAGTATTCCTTTTTCAAATTTTAATGTATAATTTAGTTATGAAAGTGTGAAAAGTACTTTAGCCAAATTGGCAATTGAGAAAACGAGCGCGATATATTTTGATGATGGTACAGCGCCCTCTACACGGTAATTGCTTCTCCCGGGTGACATTACGAAGACGGGAATAAAATATTTAACCTTGCATAGAAACTTTTTTAAGTTTGAAAGGTAATATAATTGTGACAGCAGCAGTTTCAGAAACCTGCAATATTTTATACAACATATGAAAGCTTGAAATAATTCAAATTTATTAAAAAAAAAACAACAAGCGATAGAATTTCAGTATTGAAAATAATCAGGATAGACAGTCAAATATGTTTTCAAAAACTTGCATAATTCTAAGAAGTATTTTTTTTTAATTTGCGAAGCGCCAATAGCGTAATGGTTAAGGGTACGGACTACCGATCTAGCGGTCGTGGGTTCGAATCCCGAAATTCGACTATTGTCGTGGACCAAATCCTAAAACAAACTCAAGCTTAACAGGAATGGTTAAAAGAAATATTAGTAAATTAACAACAATCTGCTAATATTTAACAAAAAAAAATTACCTTTTGCTTGAACGCCTTACCATTCTCAAGACCCATAATAATACACGCAAATAGAAATGATCAAAAATTAAAAATGCTTTCATTTTCGCCAAAAATAAAGAAGCCGTATTAAAATTTTAGTAGTCGAAAAATCTATATCATACATAATTCGAATTTGAAGTTACGATTTAACACTTCAAGCACCGAGGCCAGCTTGCGGATTACGTTAAAATGTTTTGGAAGTGTACGGATGTTACATGCACATTTGTATTCCACGCTAGAACCACGGTCGCCGTCCCGGGGTGGCTGCGGGGTAAAGAGAGAGTTACGTATTGAAGTTTCACAAGTTTCTTGGGATCCAATTAATGACGCGATTAACGTAAATTAGCTTTGAGGCGCCAACGACCGATATCAAGCGCAACTCGACGTCCGGGTTACATCGGATTAAGGAAGATTTGGATCAGTGAGTGTTTATTACTTTGACTTTTTTCTACAAACTAAGAGTCTAATATTATTTGAATTAATAGTAAACAAAAGATGGTATCGTAGTTTGTATGACTTTCAAATAGTGTTAATCTAAACTTCAATATAAAATAAACTTTTTTAACTATGTTATGTATGGTCTGAGCAACCACGACACTGATTTGAATGATTATTTTTCTAGAAACGAGTCCCTGATTTACGTCAGGTTCTAGATATATGTTATTAGTATGTTATACTTTACAATATCTATTCAAACCATGTCTTGGCAAACGTTTTTCGGACGACAGGTATCAAACTAAATAGAGTGATGCAGCGACCCTAAGTCTTGGTCTCTGAAATAAAAGTTTCCTATCTCGGATGATAGACCACTATAAAATATTGACACGTACCTGCAGATTGACGTAAGGTGCGTCAGCCATCACAGTGGGCACTATGAAGCCGCCCTCGCCAGTCGACATGTCGATGTCTTGACTATAGATGTCGGTCTTGTCATCGTATAACTTGACTCGAACACGTACCCGTTTCTCCGTACTCATTGCTTCCACCTAAAGAAGAAAGAAATTAATGCTACAGATTTTTGTATTAGTAACCTTGTGGGTAATAATAGATGGCGTTAGTGTGAACTTCGAGTCGACTACCTCTTTCCATACTTAACAAGGATAGTAAGAGATTTATCGAGGGAGTACAAAAAATTGAAACATGTTTTTCTGATACATCTTCTTTTCTGTCCTCTAAATGTAACAAAGATAGACATAACAGGAGGCCGCAGGCTTGTTCGCCATCTTGTATAAAGAAATTGGCAACTATCTCTTATTTTTGGTTTGTTTTAAACGGAAACTCTACGGTATCAAGTGTTAAGACTAAATTAAGCTATTAAGTTTCAACGCGGTCTGGCCGAGATCCAACACTGTGAAATAGGAATAAACAATACTAGGAAAGGAGGTTTTATTATTTGATTATGAACGGAAAGTAGATATCGGAAAATAATCTTACCGTTAGAAGTAGTTAATTAAAAAAAAATGTGTGAACACTGTGACAAAAAAAATAACCAAGTATTTAATATTTATGAAATAAAATCCCACCGGTAAATCCTTTTATGATTAAAGTGCAATTAATATCGGATATCATGCCCCCGAGAGCCTTTAAGCCGTGTATAATAAAGTATTCGCAGCCTTTGCCTACTGCGGTAAAAAAGCTCGTATAAATATGGTACTCAGAATTACTATAGTAACCCAATTTTTAACCTCGTATAGACTAATATAATTTATACATCGGGAACAATTTATGTTCTGAGGTATAAAGTATTTACTAATACGTTCTTATTTTGTTTCATATATCTTGGGATAAAAAATTTGAAAATACTTTCACTCCAAGCAGTCGGATGCGGAAAGTGGACAGCATGCTGTTGAAGGCATCGTGAAAGGTCTGTGTCCAGCAGTGGGCAGACAAGCGATGGTGATGATAAGCAACAATTGTTGTAATGAAGTGTTGTTCGTAGAAATATTTTTAAAAATAGATGGATAGAGAAAGAAAGAGAAGTATAGATGAAAAAAGAAAACTAATAAACAGCAACAAATATTGACGCTGGCTGGATGAACTAAAAATTAAACAAATGTTTAAAACATATCTAAAAGTAATTTTAGGAATTCTAAATGTAACATTGTGTGTAGAAATATGAAGTCCACTAAAGGTTCATTATGTTATTAAAGTCATTCACGAATCTGGCTTATGTCCAAAATCTGTGTAGCCAATGGACCCAATTCGAGGCAGTTGAAATTAAAATATGTTCCCGTTTTCGCGCTCTGTGTGTCACGACCCTTACAATATGTAACCTACATTTACATGTTAATTGCGAATAAGCTTTTATCCGTTCCTATTTGACGGCTTATTTTTCTCATTTTGTCGTTTATGATTTCTCATATGTTAACTATCCTTTTACGACTGTAAAAGTCTAAAGTCAAATAACAGTAGTCACTGATTACGCTGTTATTTGACTTTAGTTATTTTGTATAAGTTAGCACGAGTATTATTTCATAATTTAAAAAGGGATACGTGGGGCAAAGCTTTTATCACTTCTTATAGTTTGAAGTTTCATTTCAACTTGAAGCTTTCATACAAGATTTATATTAATTCATGAAACGAAAACATTGTATCTCTTTGTAAAGGTTTGACCTTTAACAAATAAACTCTAGTAATGTTCTAACATAAATTTAAATTAAATTTAGAATAATGACCTATAATTACAATACGTAAGTTACACAAATTAATTTTTACGATATTCAAACAGACATAGCAATCTTCTCACGCGGCTAAACAATATGTACCTTAGTCTGACACAAAAACAGTTAACCAAGAAAAATATATTTGACCAGTAGTAATACTAATTCAAAACAGAGAACGTAGAAATAATCACGTCGATATAAAAGCAGCTCGTTAGGCTGCGTCCGTAATTTGTTATATTGTAACA
This sequence comes from Papilio gigon, assembly GCA_027563995.1. Classification (NCBI taxonomy): domain Eukaryota; kingdom Metazoa; phylum Arthropoda; class Insecta; order Lepidoptera; family Papilionidae; genus Papilio; species Papilio gigon. Next base: position 1,784,410 of record JAODUI010000032.1, read on the forward strand.
CTGCCAAGACATGGCGAAGAATAACAAGGATATGCTCGCCGCATACGAAATACTTCTCGCTTCTTACATCATCTGGTTATGACGTGAAATAATGGCAGTTTGTGAAAGCCAATTGGCACTGTTAACAACTATGAGAGAGCATTTATAACTATAGTTAACGAATTCGATTCAAACATTTTTATAAAAAAGCTTTAAACTTATCACTTAATTACACATTCGCGCCAATAACCTGATAGTTAAGGGTGTGGATTTCCAATGACGTGGTCGAGAGTTCTAATCTTTCCATCCGACTATTGTGGACCATATCCTAGCATAGACTCAGTGCGTTGATGAAATTAAAAATTAGTGAACTAAGCAAAATGTGGTTGAGTATAACAAAAAAAAGGAAAAAGCAAACTTAGGTAAAATTAGGAATATTGTACAAATAAATGTGCGACGTTTTCAATATAAATAATATGTTTTTTTGTATTCTAAATGTTTCAACGACGTATCCATAAAATGCGGACAAAGAAGTATTGTTGTTCAGAGATAAAGAGTCTCCCTCGAATGTTCAGAAGTATAACCTAACGAACCATCATTTTGTTAACGTTCATACATAGATAGTCAGCGTTTAAAAATGAAACGCAAGACTATTAAAAAAGGGAACAACGTTTCCCGCGCAACCGTAAAAGAGCACCGTACAAACGTATAACTTTACTAATTGCAAAGATTTAAAATTGTACTATTGAAATTTATCCCAACGAAAATGTTATTTTTATATTTAATTGCTCGACTTATGATATTTGTTTTTTTTCCTTTCAATTTATTTTTTTAATTCGCATGATTACTAACTAAAGAAAGTAATTATCCGAGTTAGTATATTAATAAATACAAATAACTGAATCTACATTATTTTGGTCGTTTTTTATAACAACGGGAACTACTCAACAAGTGAAACCTAACAATCGAAAAAAAAAACTGTAGAGATAAATTAAACAGAAATTTCATATCATAATATGAGGAATGTCCGTACAAAAAAAATAAAACAGATATTGGTATAGACATGAATTTTGTTAGGAACGTTTGATAAAAAAAACGCTAGTCAAAATGGTAAGTAAATCCAAACCAATCTTGTACCAAGAGACAAATAGGATATAGGTATATACTAACCCTTCCAACAAAAGGCAAGCCAGGCTTGTACCGTCGTCGCATGCTGTCAGCGAACCGCAATTCGACGTAGTGTTGTTCAGCTGCCGGCGCGGCTGCACTAGCGCCCCCTGGGCCCGAGCCTACAGTGATATCCACCCGTGCTGACGCACCACCACACTTCGCTTCCACTCGCCATATACCTGAACGAGCTCCCGGTGCGATGATGGAACTTAATTTTCTTACACCTGTAAAAGGATAGCGTTAGTCTTATATTTTTATAATACGATAGAACATCATCACGGTATTGTTAAGAATACGCCATCTTGTGGCCAAAGTATGAAACAAGAAGTATCTTACTGTTTACGACCTAACATGACGTATTTTATAAATGCCCTTTAATTTAACAAGATTGCGATTTGAACGTTTACAATTGACACACTTTATTTTTGTACTATTTTTTTAATGGTACACATTTGTTTGTAAAAAACTTAACAGTTTCTCTATTTGTCAAGTTGATATGGAACAAGTCCAGAAACAGTGTCTGCATAGCTCAGTGTAAACTGAACTAAAACATCTCTCCGAGCTCGCGGCAGGCTAGCGTAAGAACTTCTCTTAACCTAATTACTTTTAACACTTGTACCAAAAGCGGCATTCGAAGCCTAGATACGACTTCAAGGCAAGAGCCTGTTGGCCTAAATGTCACTTTCGCCGTTAGTGGCTTATGAATTGCTGAAATAAACACCTGTATGAAGATACGAAAATAGACTAAGTACAACAAAAAAAACTCTGTTAAATTGATTAAGTCTAAAACTACCAGAAGTTATTATATTAAAAAATAAAATATTAGCATGTACGAGGTAAACAATGTATGTGATATAAAGAACTTTATATATGAATGTAGAAGGGTAAACCGATAGGTGTAAGCCTGAGAAGAAATAGATTGCGTGAAGAGTGATAAAATTGTGAAGTGAATGACGACAGAGATGACGTAAGACAGATCGATCTGAAGACCATAAAACCTGATGTGCCACCTTGAGTTGGATAAGGGAATGATGATTAATTAATTAACGATAAAAGTAGTTGAACGTTAATGTTTTAATAAGAGTAAAGCGTTATCATTGCACGTTCAAGACGTCTATAAGTCTAACGTTGTTACACTAATTCTAAAATCACTCAACGCTTGTAAAACGAACGGAAATAATAAATCCATCAGTGATAAGTCACACGCCCATGTAAAGGCAAATCCAATCTATCACAATTTGACACGGGTATCCACTGGATATGACACGAGAAGGCTTTTATAGAAGGCTTCAATCCATGATATGTTTACGCAGCATTTTTTTGCACGATATATGGGTTAAACCCGCATTTGACTTTTTCTTTTTTTAATATCATATATAAAAATTCTATACGATAGATTGACGATTAACAACGAACATGGTTACAAGAACCTAGTTACAATGAAATCTCGATCTTCAAAATTAAATCTCTTGAAGGATACTTACGAATTCTACATAATAATGTTTTGCAGCGCTATTGATAATTAAATTAATAAACAAACAACAGCAGTTCTAGCGGTCCTTTGTCAATAAATAAATCGTAAAAAGGGCATCCTACTTTACTAAGTCGACCCCATAATTTTCGTCTAGCTAACCCAATACTTCGACGCAGTGCTAAATTACAAGCCATCTTAGTCCGTGACAAGAAACAATTTAGTTGGAATAGTCTCACTAAACTGCCCTAGTTCATTGTGCCGTGGTCGTTACGAAATGAACTTTTAGTTTCATTGAGTTCTGGCTCTTAAGTTGGTCACTTCTTTACTTAGTTACTTCGAAATGTGATCTTACAAATATTTATTCTGATTAGTTAAGTTATTTGTTATTCAAATGTTGTACACATTAACAATTGAACCAATAAACAATGTATCTTAAGATAGCTGTTTATATGTTTATCAATTTTAGTATAAAAAGCGATATTTAGAAATTTCTCTCAATATAATTTCTAAGTGCCGAAGCTATAGACTAAGAAGAATTCCTCTAGTATTGCAAACGTCCGCGGATGCAATCACCTCTGTGATCCCTCAGCTCAATTTCACCCTTCTTTTGTATACAAAAAAAAACAGTTATTTTTTATATATCTGACAAAATATTTGAAGCTCATATTTGCACAGATGCTCAAAAGGTATCGCCTTTGAGCCACTCTAATCTATAATAGAAATCACCTAAGAACCGTAAATAAACCTAAAAGGGAATATAATACGCAATCCAAACAAAAGCTGTACGTCACTATTTGTAATCGGAAATTGAATCTGTCAGATACCGGCACAGCCTTGATCCATTGTTTCAGTGACAAGAAAACGCTTTTAGCGAGAAAAACATTGCCTACAGTACCTACATATTGTTTACAAGACCCCATTCGGGATTATGTTACAAAAACTGTTGTTTCGAGACTTATTGATATGACTACGTTTATAAAGTGAATGTGTGTAAAGGACACAAATTCAGTTTTAACTGAACAGTACGTTTGTGTCTATGTCGGTACGTTCCTAAGAGGGTCGAAGCCTACTCTATATTTGGGCTCTGTACCCCGAAACATATATCATCATCATCATCATCATCATCAGCTCACTATACGTCCCCACCGAGGGGCTCGGAGCCTACCCTGCTAATAGGGGTGATCAGGCCAAATCGAAACATATATGTTTATGCAAAATTCAGACAGTTACACTACAGTTCTCAGTTTTGATAAAAGAAGTAATTTAACTTTACAGTTCCGACTATTAAATTAAAGATAAATATGTTATCAGGCTTAATGTGGTTTTAAGAAAGGCCACACAAATCAATGATGACAGAAGGCGAGTATAAAAAAAAAGCTTTGGCTGTTTAATGCAGTTATAGTAACGCTTGACGCTTACCTTCGTCCATTGACAGTTGATCCCATATAGCGACTTTGGTCCCCGCGGGGTCACTGAGTGCCACGTAAGCTATTTCACCGCGAACCAATCGCAGATCGTGATCCAGAGCTAGTATCCAGAATGTAACTGTAACGAAACACTTTTTTTATAATTTCAAATAACGAACATGATATCATATTTGTTTAAAAAAATATACACTTTAGAAGACTTTGGGAAAGGCGTAGTTCCGATAACCTGACACTGGCTGTTGATAATGATGGTTTAAAAACGTACATTTATATTTTTAATTTATTACTTCATTAATGAATATTTGTTGTGAAATGAAATTCGTTAACCTATAGAATAATGATTCTAAATGAATCTTTGAACAATATCGCTTTTGAATAACCTCGCGTTATTTACATAAACATCTTAAACATCGAGATTTATACGAGAATTATGAAGACGCCAGTCGTCAGTGTAAAATGAACCTTACAACGTCGAACTAAGGTACATTATAGTATAACTTTATCAAAATGAGTTTGAATCAATTAAGCAATGTTTTGCGCAGAGCATAAATTTAAGTATCGTGGAGATACAAAATAAACTCGTAAAACAACAACGAAGTCAAGCAAAAATTAATATCAAGAGAGGGAATACAACAATGGATATTCAGTTCGGATTTTGGAAAATAGCGTGTTTACGATACGACGAGGTATCGGTCGAATTAACAAGCTTTCATTTCACTTTAATTAAAACATTACAGTTACAAAATGTCAATCAGTTTATAACAAATTTTCAAAACACATTTTCGCAGACAGTTTCTACTATGATCCAAGTTTAAAATACAAAAGTAATAAATTATATTCTCTTTAAACCCTAAATACCGTCGTGATGTTTGGAAGTCAATTTGTAAGCAAACGGTCACAAGTAGTTGGTAGGGAAATGTATGGGCCGTTGCTTAGTAATTAATTACACCGACTAACACCCGGTTTACGTTCCAACTTGAACAATAAACGGAAAGTTGGCAATAGTCGAACAAGTTCGCAATCCCTACCGCCGGCAAACTTCGATTATGTTTTACATGCAGCGATGTGTTTTTGAGTGAGGTGAAACTCTTCTCTTTGTTTGTGAATCGATTTCAATGTTATAAAATTATTCAATTCCGTTACAATTAGATCTTAGTTAAGGTTCATTTCAAGTATCTCATAAAACTAGTTACATGTATTTTATTTGACAAGAAAAAAAAATGCAATGTTTCACTTTAAAATATGCTAATAATGTAATAACATAATGTGATACATGTGATTTGAGTTCTCGACTTACTTTTCTCCGGTAGTTCGAAAATCTTACAAGTTGTATAATATTGGTTTACCTTCTTCCTAATTCTGCGACCACTACTACTGTTCGAGTTCACCCTTCACGATAAATCTGCATTTGTTTTCGAGTTTAATTGTCGTCAATACACACTTACTGTCTCCACATTTTTGATCGTTTTCGAGTAAAGCTAATCGTGGTAAAAACCTGTGTAAAAGTTATAAGTTGTACTTACTTGTTTCTCCTGGTCTGTAATGATGTCGAGCCGGTCGTACGATGACATCTCGAACCGGACCCAGCAATCTGATGACACTGTGACTCTTCGCAGTACATTCATCACTGCCCACACAGCCAACAGTCGTGTGAAGCGTGCAATGAGTTGCCGGAGACGACGGTATCTTCAAAGAGATGATTCCATAGCCTATAACAAAAGAAATCTATTATTTTTCTACCGGGCACAATAAAAAAAGTTTAAAACCACAGAGCGTACAGCTCTAACGGATATCGAATTTTTCCCAAACAAGTACTGGAGTAAATAATATTTATATAGTACTGGTACGGTCCATTTAAATCCAACTAAGGCCTCGAGGGTCTTCGATATCGACAATAAAAGTATTTGGAGCACCTCCAAATGGAAGATGTCGGAGAAAATTCACAATCCGTTCGCCAACTAAGCACTTAAATGAACCAGACAATATTAAAAGGTAACCGTTATTATATTCCACAAGTATCGAAATACGTGACTGGGAAAAATTTACTGTCGTAATTAATTTTAAATTTTAAGTACACGCTATGGACTGCTATAAATTCCGTTAAAAAGATATACGTTTTTGATTCATAAACTTTTAGCAGTTCTTAATTTTATTTCCTAACTAACTGTTTCCGTGCGGGTTCACCCGCATCAAATTCTCGCATTGTAGTTATTTCCATTATACTCACCTCCAAAACCAAATCGCATGATAATGTATAGCGTAAAACCTTACGTAAGTGCAGGGCTTACTTCTAATGAAGTAATATTCAAATATGTATCTTGGATGCTTAGATCTTAGATAACAAAGTTAATAAAAGTTTATGATTTTTGTAAAAAACAGCCTAGATTATAAACTATTTTGCCAACACTATAAAAGTCTTGGTTCAAATACCGACATAAATCACCAAGGCACTTTTATCCCATTATCATTAATGTGTTGTGAAAAAACGTCGTCCCACTGCAACGTGAGCAGAACTTTCTCGTACGGGCCCGACTTTAGTCACGAAACCTATTACTGAAAGTGTCATTCAAACACCCTGTGTAACGTAAACCAGAGCGTATTCCCACATCGTGACGGTCATAGTTACTTGAGTTTGCTTAAGTTTACGTTTTACAGTTTCCATTTGCATTGCTATAAGTCTTTTACTTTAAACTAACACAAAAAAAAATAACGCAAATTCATCGTGCGAAGTGTGATGTTACTTTTTTATCTTTAAAATTTTCGTAATAACCCTTTATCAGTCCATTATTGAAATTTCTTCAATATGACATCCTAAATATATAAGTAGCTTTCTGAATTGATTTTAGAATATACCACGTGACTATTCTAAATTTATATTTGAAAGATATACGAAATGGCGTGTTCAGTTCTTTATTTCTAAATTTAATGAAGTCCGTAACAATTAAAGACTAGGAAGTATACGTCTAAATCATAAAAGTCTAAGTATAAAGTGTAGGGAAGGAAACAACTCGTTACCAGCACAAAGCAAAACGTACTTACAACCATTATAAGCATTGAATGAGAATTTCACTCCGAATTTCTTTACATACGAACCAACAGCTGCTTGAGTTTTCGAGAACTTTCAAAGAGAACTCATTTGAATTTAGACTTACAAACAGAAGTATGAACAATGGCACACCTGGGCGTCCAACCATCCACTCCTTTACCAAACCCCTCTTTGAACATACTACGTAAACGTATTTTTTAATTCTTATCAACATGCGCAGTATGATAACTGGATGATATGAAAAATGTCGTAGCCCTTTGTGTCGTAGACCTTTCAGTATAAAACTTCCATTATAAAGGATTTTCTTACTGTATTTTCTAAATAAAATCAATAGAAAACCAACCATATAAATAACATGAAATCAAGCAATCGAACGATTTCAAGATTTTCATTTGTTTTAAACGTTAAGCGACTACACGAGCAACAAAATAGATACACATTTCTATGGTCGGTGATTCATGACCTAAGAGCGTAGAAGTTCTAAGCGCTTTTTATTGGAAACCCCGATGCGGGTCTTAACGTGTATTTTTCTTTCGTTTATTCCACTTGATATAGACAAGTAGTTTGAAGTCTACTGAAAATTCATTTCTTAGAAGCTGGAAAAGGCTTAACATCTTACTAGTAAAATATATTTCTCAAAGGTTGTTGAATAGTTAACTATATAATAATAACATTAGCTATGAAAATTATTATTTTATATGTCACTAACTATCGTAAATAAAAGTTTATAATTGTTGCCTAAGATTTCATTAGTTTAAAATTTTCATAAATGTTGCCGTACTTAGAGTTGATAAATTTGAACGTGAGATGACTTTGACTGGTTTTTAAACCTGTCCTGTACATTATAGAGAAGTGTATTGTGTAGAGGAACAAAGAAGAGGCAATATTTCGTTGTTGTCGTAAGACGAGACAATAACGGCATTTGAGTATGAAATAAAATTCCATAACAGAGGGGAAAATGTACGAGCATGCGCCGCTCCTAATATTATTTTCCTTTCAAGACGTAATTTGTCGGTTTCATATCACCGAGGTACCACCTCTTACAACTGCGCAGTCTACCTAGGACAAACAACATTTTAAAAGTAAATGAAAAACTTTGTCATATTTATTGAATAAATAAAACTTCACTAAGAAATGGTCATAAAAATGTTTACCTAAGTTAGTGTGAAAATAAAAAAAAATAAAAACAATTAATTAAAAAAACAGTAGTCAATTGTTTTTATGTGTATTGATTGTATAAAAAAAATTTAAAATGTGTCATCTTAAATGTCCTTTTGTGGGCGAAATAGAGTCGAAGTAAAAATTTTATGTATAACGTTTTGAATATACGACTTTCAAGTCATATTTGTATAGGTCGAGGAAATTAAAACAGTGTCCTACGTAAATAAAGCCTTTGCTTATATTTGTATTTTATCCGACATCCCGAACATGGCCGTCATTAAAACTAGTAAATATTACTAGTTCCCCTGCGAGTCCATGTCAAGTACTTTGATGTCGAATTGTATGACTTAACAGTCATTAACAAATTTTTAATTACGCCTTCACTATTGACACATTAATTTAATATTGTTTCTAACATAGTAGATTGAACAATTTGAATTTCGCGACATACTGTATAATGTAGGTAGCTAACATTTATAATTTTCCCGCACAAGTGGGTAGATTTGAAAACTCACACAGTTCAATCGAGTGAGGGGACTGCGACGCTTATGCGCGGAGGGCGGTAAGTCGGACATCAAACGGAACAGAGATTGGGTTACTTTTTTTTTAATATTATATAATGTTATACACCGGGTCGCTTTAATATTTTCTTCGCGATGGGATGTAGAGACGAATTTTACACACTTAAAAATTACAGTGTTTATTGACTTATTGACTGACTTGACCATACACGACACCGACAGATTGACCAGATACCTGCAGGTGATGAACGCGGCATCGAGTTGCTAAGTGACCTTACATTCTTTACTTCATTACGCCATTGCAACACGTAATCTAAAAGTGGTTATGCTCCCGACCCATACTCATTTGTTCGTCACAAATATACTTCTATATTAGTTAGTTATAGTAAATAATAAATATCAAAGCAATGGAATATAGTTCACGATTGTTTGAACTTTGAGCAAATCCATTTCCTTGAGCAAAGTATGTTTGTTAAATTCACTGAAGCTTGAAGGAATACAAGTGAATCTAGCGTAAATTCGTGATCCTCTGCGCGCTGCATACTGCTCGTGAAGTTTGGAAGGTGAGTCGTATTGTAGCAATAGAAATTGATAGAAAACAATACATTTCCTTGCAGATAAAAACAAAAGATTTTTAAACTTTACATACCTAATTTGAACCACAAAAGTGAGGCAAAAAAGTCGTCCCTAGTCCTTTTGAAGGGATAAATTTTCACAGTATTATCATTTGCAATAAATAATGACATTACCAAAATTTACTCACTATTATGACGTCATACTTGTATTAAAAACTATCCGTAGATTATGTAGAGTAAGGAATAAGTATTTTGTTGTAGACAGCATGGTTTGTATTGCATTCTATTACCATTATTATGATCAGAACTTTGAAAGTGCTATATAATTTCTCCAAGTCACCAAATACGGTGTCATTTCAAATAACTTATAAGTTCAGAAGGAACTTAGAATTTCCTTTTCTTTAATATGCAAGCAGCACTCGAGTTTAGTAAATTAGCGGTTCCAGCTGCTTCATTAAGCGACCGCGGAGAATGAATAGCTTCAATTTGAGCATTTTCAAGTCACTACTTGCATAATTATATTAGGTTCGTTTGAACTCTCAGCTAACGAAGTTTGCATAACATTAATAGTTGTTCTAACTACTTTTCTTGTTATATGTTAATTAAAATCAGTTTTCATAACTTTCAGTTACTAAGTGAAAAATTCACATCGAGTATCTAAGGTTTTTTGTTACTTCATGTAGTCATAGTTGTTCATAGTCTTCTAGAAAAAGATTAGAAAATTCTCAATATAAAATTGCTCTTGGGAGACGATGAAAGTAAACTTTTCTCTTTCCGTGCAGGTACTTTTATAGTACAGGTATATTGGAAGCCTTTGAATGCGAACTTTGCTTGTTTACGTGTTGAAGTTCTGGGCCAATCTCTACAAATTCCTCTACAATAAACTTCGTAGAACAAAATTCTCCATAACTAGCTGTCGCTTGCTTGCAAAAGTTATGACGTTACACAAGTAAATAATGATATACTAGTCAGTGAAATTTAAAGGCTTTGACGGTATCAACTTTAAAGTGAACAACATAGTACAAATAATATTGTAATCATTATAGACCGACTATTATCAAAGCTAATGGGCATAAAACAAATTATGGTACATCACTGGCGCCCTCTGTCAATGTCAAAAAGTATCACAATATTCTTGTACTGTAGCTTGGTACATTCTTTTCTTTCACGTCTTTCCAAATGCCTGTGTAGGTATTAAATATTTTACCACAACTAACCGCGATAGTGGCGACACTCTTGACTGTCCGGAAGAGATTGTACAATATTTAGAGTGGATTTCAAAACAATTGACGAATTTAAAATATAAGTACATACACACACATACATAGATTTGAAAACAATATTACACATTGCAATCCGTTACTTAAAAGCAACGCAAATAATGTAGCAGTGGTGTAAGTCAACACGAGTCCAGACAAATAGAGCAATTTACCAAAACTTTGTAGAAAGCTTGATCAAACAGAGCTTTACGATAACGGTCAAGATGTAGACGGACTCGACTGCGTGTTTGTGACGAACTGTGCATATCTTAGATTAATACAATTAAGTATTGCACCAAATCAACTTTAAAAAGTTAAAGTCAAAATAAGAATAGATTTAAAATTTATCACATCTAGACCAAACGATGGTCGAATTTAATAGACATGATGAATTACAACAGACCTACCTAAACAATTTTAGAATTATCATACGTAAATAAATAAATCCGAAAACAAAATAAAATATTAGCTATTAAAAATGTGTAAATATAATTTCTCATTTCGATTGAATTCGACTATACATTTATTGGTAGATTGATTGAATCTTTTTTCAACACAAATATAAATTTATTAACTTCACTAGGTTCATTGAAAATTTGTTTTTCAATTTACCTATATCAAATACAGTTCTGTCTAACGTAACTCACCTTAGCACAAAATAACACGACTTGAGATAAATCGTTCAATTTATCAGAACACAATACATATGAAACAAGAGTTGCTACTCAGCTTACGATACGGATGAATTTGCAAGATAAATTATTCGCAGTACTGTTGCTTTATAGCATACGAATTTATGACATAATATGTTAAATAGTTGTTATATGAATATAATTATAACAGAATACTGTTTGAGAAAATCATCAGAAACGGGCTATGTCCAACAATGGACTGATACAGGTGTTGAAGTAAAATGATTGTCAAACAAATTGTCAGTAAATAATTTTTCTAACAAAATTTATTTTACTTCTCACTAATGGAAATGCGAAGTTTTTGTTACTAGGTAACACTCGAAGTGTTACCTTGTAACAAAGATTTCGTAGATTTCAATTCCCACTTAACAGATTTGCATGTTGAAGTTGGCGCAGAAATAAATCGTGTAAAAAGACATGGATAGTCTGTACGTACTTAATAATTACAAGAAGGAATACTTTGTTTTGACGCAAAGTAACAGTTACTTGCTAAAGTTATTAAGTGGGATAGCATTCAAAGACTAACTCAATCATTGTTGAAAAAAATCCCAATCACCACCCAATCCCACTCACCCCGATGGGCTCGAAACTAGTCGGTACCGACACCGATTTACACGTGAGGTAAGCCGTTTTTATAAGGAGTATAGTGAAATGTCTCACGAAAGTTTTAATAATTAAAAAAAAACTTACGAGAGTAATCAAATATTTTGAAATGATTAATGTTGACCATCACCATCGGCCCATCATCAGTATCGGCCTTCCGCATCTAACGACTTCCTGCTGTCCGCAATTATTATTATAATGTTGACCAACTAATTAAATATTAATCATTTATAGACTAATAATTGTTTCCAGTTGCTCATTTGTACCTTGTTAAAGGATTCGTTTAATCAATTTAGTATTCGCTTGTCAACATCGAAACGTCTATAATTATATTAGAGACTCTAAGGAGAGAATTAGCAAACGCTTTGAGCTATCTATCATCCGAACGTGAACTAATGTGAACTAAGTACCAAAGTAACTACATAAACAAATGCCTTTAAAAGCCTACCTTTGATTATATGTATTTTGCGAGTGTTAATTGCTTCTAGATTATAAAGGAGACAGAATACATGTAAAAACATAACTTTATTGATTTTTTTACTTACTCTCCTGGCGCAGTGACCCAAAGTGGTGGTCTTAGTTTCCGACACGAGAGAGCGCCAACGTTGCTTGACCTTTTTCTTTAATTAAATGTTTTCTACAATATGTTTCAACAGTGGATACAACTAAAATAGCATGCGTGGTTCAACAGTTCCCTATCCGGTCAACAATCAAGCTGCATTAAGCCGTCTGCTATCTGCTGATGGGATTGCCAATCGCTTTGTGCTATTAACACTTTGATTTATCGAGTACTCGCGTAACGATTCTGCGAATTGATGTACGCCAATACAGCCTGTCGGCGATAAGACATGTTAATGTTCAAAGGAATATTGCATACAATTTAAATAAATACGTGGAAATGCACAGCATATAAAGATAAAAGGAACGATTCCATTTCATATCCATTTTTATAAACCAAAACTACATAGACTTATTCTAATAAAAGGCTGGTGATTTTGTAATCGAAACTTGAAGCTTTAGAGAAGAGAAAAAGTATTATGTAATGCTAAAGTGTAGTAGGAACTCCACAAATAGTGTTTTATAAATGTATATAAAAGTATATATTAAAAAATGAAACAAAACCAAAAGAGGACGGTTCATTAATGTAACTTCAAAGGGGCTGAAATAAGAGCAGAAAGCGTCCCGCGTCGCTCGACGAGACGGATGCTCTTCCGACAGTTCCTTGAAGCGAACAAACGCTCGCAGTGGACATCCAATGTATTAAATAACGGAAGTTTGCTCTTGATTTGTTCACTTACTCATGTTGGATTGTTACTGACTCGGGCTCTTTGTTTTCTTCTACTCTAAAGTCGTATTACGCATTGTAAACTATCATGTTTTAATAGAAGGATTATTTGGTGCAATATTTACTTTTTTAATTATGATAACTCACTTTTAATGTGCTGAAGTAATTTTAAGAGTCTATTAAAAGCAATAATAATTTAACACTCATTTTAACAATCGCTTTTATAATATTAGTATCCTATGTTAAATCTGTTTACATTTAGTATGCATTCAATTATCGAAGGTAATTAGCTAACTACTTAGTGTTAAGGTGAAGTTTGTTAATAAGAATGTAAATGATACATGCAAGCAGGTATAGGTATAGGTCATCAGTGCACTGCGCAGTGTCCTCCCCCACATCCATTTACGTACACCGATTACTGCGTATCATGCAGCATCATGTACGATGTTTCGACCTGCCGACATATATCATCATCATCATCAGCAGCAGCCTTTGTCTGCCCACAGTTCGACATAGGCCTTTCCCAAACATTTATGAAAACCGTTAAATCAACTACCTACTTTGTCATCATTCCTCGGTCCTCGATATAAAATATCAACGAAATAAATAAATTGATAATAAGAAATCCAGTCTAATCAAATCCATTTCCAATATCTCGAGATTTGAAAAGGCGGGGAGGTAATGGCTGAAAGTGATTACTAATTCCATCTCAAGGAAATCCGATTTGCTGCAGCACGCGGCTAACGAACCGAACGCTTAGTGTCAACTGCGCATTGCCGCGCCGACGTCGTGTCGACTCCGCGCCTCGCCTTCTCGACAATATTATCACCTACTCCTAATACTGCCATCACCTAATTATCGTTCACATTGTCAAACTTCATAATTGAAATGCGTAAAAAACATTGGTTTTAAAAATAAAATACCAGAGACAAATTTATGAGAATGTTGTTACCGGTTGTAAAATTCCCAAGCGTGCAATACTGTCGAATTTAATTGCTACAACATAAATCATCTTAAATTGTTAGGGTAGTCGGCTATATATAAAATAAAATAGTACAACCGAAGTAAGAATTGCCATACTGTGTTTATGTTGAACTAATTTAATTCAAATTTCATAAAAAAAAAATCAAAGTTCATAAATCGCAAAACAGTATCCTCATCAATATCATCAGCCCTGTCAACTGCTAGATGGCAGTATGCGGTCCTCCGCCTTCCGCATCCAATGACTTCTTGTCGCCTTTACTTCCTTAAGTTGACTGTTGCCTATAACAACAAATCAATTCTTTAAATCTTCAAGGATGCTGTCGATCTTTTGTTTGTTACCTATATGAAAATAATTCCCCAATCTCTTGTTTCAGGTAACCGCATCGAATAGAACACTCCATATGTTACTAAATTTTTAGAGCCAATCGTGGCGAAGCTGTTTAAAATGGTGTCCCAGCAGTACTGCTTGCGGTGGAAACATCACCACACCAATGTGCAGAATATGTTCGCACAATTACTAGAAAAAGGTAAGGATATTTTGATTCAAGACGTAAATGTTTTAGGGTCCTTTTTCCTTGGTCCGGGATCTCCGAAGAACGCATCGGAACAAATGTCTTAGGTCCTTCAAGCGAGCTTACTCTCAAAGACAACCGTGGTCCCTCTAGTAATGAATGGGGCGTCAAAGTTCATCTCCTGATCTGACTCGTTAGCCTCTACATACTATCAATAAAGGTGGTAGGCAGAGACACAATTGTCAATCGAATAGTTTTCTTTTTTAATGAACAATCGATGCTCGTGATGACGTACCAATGTGTTTTTCGATTTTCGAATTGCATATGTAAATTATGCCACGCTCTTACGGTGAAGGAAAACATCGTGATGCTGCCCATATCGGTGAAGAGATTTAAAGATATGTGTGAAGTCAGCACACTGACAGCACTGACTATAGCCTAGTGACCCCTAAGTTAGGCTCTGCGTCCCTCAGTGGGGATGTAGTGAGCTGATGATTGCATTGTAATGCCTCACGAAAGTTATAATAATTTAAAATTATATGAATATTTTATATCATACATCAGGTATTGTCATTTACTTTAATTATGACTACGTTTGTAAATTTATCGATTTAATTTTTGTTGAATTTGACCATGTCCATGTTGATATTAATATTTAAATATTCAAGGCCTAATATTAAATTGGGGAAAAAAAAAAGATTACTGTATTGTATTTAATAAATAACTTCCAGCTGTGCGTATAATTAATTCATTATCAATTCTTTTTATATCTGACCCAGCTTAGAATATAACCTACCCAGAAGGCGATGTCATCGACTTTGCAAAGAAATTAGTTCCATTTTCAACTAAGATATTTCATACAGCTGTTGCAGCGACGCCCGTGTGACTTATATAAATATAAAAAGTAGTTTTATGTATTAAAACAAATATATTTAATACATGATAACGACGTCATTAGTCTAACAGTTAAAAGTTTTCCGATCTAGTGGTCACGAATTCGAATCATGCAATTCGACTATAATAATCATTCTAATGCAAGCTTTAAATTTACCTAGAATGGTAACGAGAAATATTACTTTATCATCATCAGCTCTGTATGTTTCCACCAAGGATTTCGGAGCCTTATTAGGGGTGACTAGGCCATAGTCAACGCTGTCGGTGCATTGACTACACATCTTTGAATATCGTCGATATGTACAGCATCACGATGTTTTCTTTCACTGTAATCATTTGAAATATGTGTTAAATAACAAAATCTATTGATATTTTAACATATTAAATTTAATGATTTACACGCGTTTGAATTGTCTGTCTACAAGTCTGTTTTTAAACTACTTATGAAACGGCTAAACTCACGTGCAACTCGGTGTCAGTACCGACTAGTTTCGAGCCCGTCACTGCGCTAAGTGAGCGACGGGCCGCGAACGCGCGATAGTACCGTTCCCACTCACCCTGAAGATAGTCGGTACTGACACCGAGTTGCACGTGAGTTAAGCCGTTTTATATTCGGACGAAATAAGGCCACAGTT
>JAODUI010000032.1:1805791-1817801 GCA_027563995.1 Papilio gigon
AAATCGGTGTCAGTACCGACTAGTTTCGAGCCCATCGGGGGCTCATCTTCAGGGTGAGTGGGAACGGTACTATAGCGTGTTCGCGGCCCGTCGCTCATGAGCGAAACTAGTCAGTACTGACATCAATTTACAGCCGCTTTATAGGTAGTATAGTGAAATGTCTCACGAAAGTTTTAATAGTTTAATTATTATTGTTGTGCACTTATAGATTTAGATTATAAGTTACTTATCAGCGCGATTTTTTTTAAAGATAAAAGTCTAATTTTCCGAATCTCAAGTCCTCAACGGTCTCTAAGTTGGTATAATTAAGTAGATGACTTTGGAAAATAATCGACTTGTCCAAGTCCCGTCGGCGCGCTGTCGACTATTGAATTTTTGGGCCGAGTGCGAATGATTAATTAATTCCTCGCGCCTTCCTTATTGTTGGCGTCTACTTTCTTTATTGAATCAGGATGAAAGTAACGAAATTTAATATGTTTCAAGGCTTTTCCTAGCAACGAAATGTATTTTCAGGTTTATGAAATTTGGAAAGAATAAAAAATCAATAAAAATGTACTTTTGAAAATGATGAGGAATTTTAGTTTTTCCTCATTAATTAAAAATTATAAAAATATGATTTAAACCAAGATTATTTGATTACATTCCTAAGAACGCTAAACACGTTCAGTTTCAACTGTACAGTGGTACTGTACAGTTAACATTAACTTCTGCAAACAAAGTTTTACCTGTCAGTTTTTTTTTTATATTAGTAGATTTTTTTTTAATTTACTAATATTTCTTATAGCCATACCTGACGAGCTTGAAAAAGCCTGTGTTAGGATATGGTTCACGACTATAGTCGAATCGTGGAATTCGAACCCACGACCGCTAGATCGGTAGTCCCTACCCTTAACCATCAAGCTATTGGCGCTTCAAACTGTCAGGTACAGTGTGCAGTTAAAACTGAAGTTGGAGCGTGGTTATGTGACGAGGATCTCCAATTAATCTTTAGTAAAAAGTAATGTTGCTAGTATTTTTGGAATTCCTTACGTTCATACGCAAAAGAGACTTCATAGAACTATGTTTAATATTACCTACTGAAATCGGATTGTTTTTTTTTTTCCTTTCATTCGGGTGAAGCGTGAAAAATCACATCAACACGTTTCAATTAATGTATTTGCCCTTTCGTGTGCCGAATACTGAATTTTGTTTGACAGGAAACGTTCGTGCTCCTTGGTATTTGAACACAATCCGCGGCGCCGCGCAGGCGAGCGTCGGATGTTTGACAAACCCCCACTACTGTTTACGCAGCGAAATCCTTACAGGAATCTTCATTAGACATTCTTTGAAACATTTAATTTACAAGACGATGAAACGAACTTTATCGTGTCAATTGTTTGGCGTACTTCCTCTTTTATAATATGGATATGAATTCAGTCTTGTAACTTAAGGTTTTCGATAAAGTCCGAGTGTATGTATGATAAAACTATGGACACGTCATTACAAAAAAATCTCAGTGTGTTTTAGAAATAAATGTTGTTTGCAAATGTTCCAAGGCTTTTGAAGAAGAATGTATTGAGTAATAGGTTTGCTCGAGGCGGAGACCGGAAAAGTGTGAGGCACGTGACTTCATTGTTGCGGCACAACACTTGACAGGGATCGACTCCCGCACTGATACGTAGGAATGACTACCATTTATATTAACAACAGACTTGGTTTGCTTAGGGTTTTATTTTATTTTTCTTTCAATACTAATATTTTATAGGTACGATAAACTATCGTTTTTAATCCACGGTGTTTGCAAATTTAATTAAGAAGTTCTTATCAAAAACTTGCAACATTTCATTTTATTATTGTAATTTTTCATTTTCAAACAGTCGTTTTTAAATTTACTATCTTTAAACCAAAAAAAAAACGAAGTACAATCACTAAGACACAAAGGTTTCTTTTTAAGAATTACTTTTATTAACCTCTTGAATGAAAATAACTTTCACCTTTGTTTGGCGGATCTATTAACATAACAAAAGAGTTTGCCTATTCAATTATACGACCTTCGAATTTGAAACACTTCATAAATGACTACACCGAAACGGGCGCTCGAGAGTGTACCCGACTAACAATGAAATAACATTACGGAGGCACTTTTGAATATCCCCCTTTAAGGGCCAAAGCTTTTATAACAGTTGCCAAGTTACTTCAATTAAATAGATGACTTTCGAAAATAAATCGAGTTTTCTAAGTCCCGTTCGAGAGACGTCGACTAGTGAATTTTATTAGAGAAGAGAGGAAATGATTAATTAATAACACGCGAGACGATTAATAAAGCTCGATAAAGCTCCGCGTATCGTTTGATGTAAACCGATTTGTGTCACATTTGATTAATGAACTTTGTGATAATCAGTTACATATACCTAGATGACGTAAATAAAATATTTAAACTTACCGCATGTATCACGTAATCATTCACGCGTGATCTTACCCGTATCACCGTCGAGAATCATTTGTTAAAGTTCCCAAGCGTTTGTTACGAAATTTCACCGCAAATTACGTTCCGAGGTTATATAAGATTGAACGTGAACAGATTTACCTCATAAATTGTCTACTAGATAGTTTAAATTGATTGTTGATTCTACAAATAAAATTAAATTCAGTCTTTAATCTAGAACTAAATATTAACCGGATATTATTACAGATAATGTAATACGTCGTCTACTTTGAGCCATTTAATCTACACTAAGGGTTTGTTTGAATTATGTTTTAACGATTCAAAGAGTGACAAAGGCTGCAGTGACTACGGTTTTAAGATTATTTCTACTTAGAGATTACGGGTGCAAAATACTGTACCCAAATACCATTATTCTCGACTTAGCTTATCCTAGATTTTTGAACAGCGTGACTGAAGACCTGCCCGCGGCTCATTACGTCTTAATGAATTATTCACGATCCAGCGACGACCTCTCTCCCCAGCACACTCCCCTTTTTTATCTAGTCGCCGTAATCCACCGGCTTTAGATCTCGGCATCCCGGGATACTATCAAAAAAGATTTATGAGAGTTTTTTAAACAACAAATTAAATATAATATAAAAAAAAAATCTTGTTCACTACTTCCGCATATGTCTGTTTAGATACGCTTTAGTTTGTAGTGTTAGCAACCAATACGGGATTTTATCATTTGTATATTAGTACAAGGCCTGCGAAGTGCTAACGGAACGAACGGCTTATATAATAAAGTATTATAAGATACTGTAATATATTAACGACTTAATAATCGAGAAATATTATTTGATTTACGTTAAACCGTTTTCAACAAATGAAATTTTAAGTATTCAATCCACATAATCGGATACAATGATTCGTACGTGTCCACCCGATTTGTCGCACTGCAGCTGCCTTCATTGAGACTCAATTTTTCAATACTTCCCATACGTATGGGATCGTATCGGCCAATACTTTACGTGTCGATCAACAATCGTTTTGAGACATTATCAAATAATGACATTTTCCTTTACATTGCCAACTAACATTATATTAAAGTTAGAAAATGGACAAAATACTACTGAACCTCTACAAGGAAAATAAGAGAGAGTTTCGGGCACGTTTCAAACCACTATAGTTTCATTCATAATGACGTCACAATAGCAGACTGGACGACATAAAAAAGACGATTTGAAAATATTAAACTGCCGGTACAAATGTTAAATTTTTTAGTGCTAATATTAACATTATAACTGCTTAACAGCTGTAAATAAACAAAAGGAATTAGAAACAAGCAAGGCCTCGGGGATTTGACTTGAACAAATCGCGGTAGCAAAAATTCTAATTAACATGTCTTCTTTCTGAACATACTCCTTGCCCAGTTTCCAAAAGAAAAGTAAAAGATTCCAAAAGGAAAGTAAAGAAGAATTTGGTTTTATTTCTTTGTATAGAATGTAACGGTTTTATTCCTTTTTATATTTAAATCGTAAATTCTACTTAATGCAAAGTTTTGATAAGTTCATTGGGTTCATCTATCTATTCAAATCTCAGTACGTAAGAGAACTGATTGCAATATAAAATGGCTCATACTTCGCTAAACAAACTTCCATCGTTACAATAATTAAATTAGAAACTGTATATTTTCTAAAATAATTTTAAAACAAGTAAAACATAGTATATTTCCAAAAAAAAAAATTGCTTCAATAATTAAAACATTCCGAGGTATATTGCCAGATGTTAGTAACTAAGACGAGACAAATATCTACTCTTTCAATACTTTAAATGTGACAGAATA
Source organism: Papilio gigon (assembly GCA_027563995.1). Lineage (NCBI taxonomy): Eukaryota > Metazoa > Arthropoda > Insecta > Lepidoptera > Papilionidae > Papilio > Papilio gigon. Next base: position 1,810,042 of record JAODUI010000032.1, read on the forward strand.
ATATTTGAGTGTTAATTTTCCACTCAAAGGATTTCAGGGTATTTTAGAGATGGTTTTAATCTTCTGAATTTATCTAAAATAATGTTCTTTATGCAAATTTATTTCACTATGAGAAGAACATAAAAAAGTGCATTGTGACATTATAGTCAAATATTTTCTGTGCAAAGAGGAATAATGCTTTCCCTTCTTATCATCCAAAATTCTTTAACCAATGTCGACGGTCGTCGTCACAGGTTAGTCGCGCCGCTAGACAAGACTCATAGCTCATTACATCTCCATACATAATTCATGCTTCAGTATAGGGAGTTAGAGGAAAGGAAAGGGTACCCTTTCCTTCCCTCTCACTCCCCCTTTATACCCACTGACCCCGTGGAATGATAGAGTCCGGCGTTGAATCGTCCTTAGAAGTAATATTTCACTTTTCCTGGCAACATTCACTGTTTACTCGAAAGAGAAATAAATGCTTCCAATATTTTATGAGATTCACCCTTTGTTTTGCTTTTATATTAAACGATTTGTGAGAGTTACGTTTGAGTCGTACTCACAATCATCTTGATATATGTTCAGCTTTACGTATTCATCGAAATGTAATGACTCAACATGACAATATTTTGAGCATGGAGGACTTATGAATAACTAAGCTTGGATTATTTTAAAAACAGCTGATTAATAGCTTGTCTCTTTTAATATATTAAAAAAACGTATGGTCATTCTTTAAGAAAATATGTGAATAATTTGTACCTGCACATATAGCTGCATTTATTCGTATTGGAAACTTCACTTAAGAATTCAAAGTAATACGATGCACTTTGTGGCTCCGTATAAATTTTATATCAAGTACAAAATTCTATTAGGTAACAGTAAACGCAGGCGAATTAAGTAAACACTAGCGATGTTCCTTCAAAATAGAGTCCTGAATAAATAACGGCTGCCTCTAATGCCACTCGAAAAGGCTACGTTTACAATGAGAAATTTTTAAGCATAAATTTTATGGTCAAATTTTTCACTACTTTATTATGAAGTAGACTTAAAAATGGCTATCATGTGACTCAAAGGAAAATAAAATAAAACCTCGATACATTTGTAAACTGTTACTGTTATCTCTGAAGTCATTTGATTATTGTTTGTGTACATGATATGAAGTTACGTCATCGATGGAATAAAAAAAAATTATCTGTCACAACACATTACAGCACGATCAGAAAAAAAAGCGACAAACTCGATTACTCATTTCAAGATTGATGTTTTCGTTTTGTTCTTTAAGAACATATTTAAGGTGAGGCAATTTACACGACTATCTCAGTTACAGCTCACAAACTTGAGATGTCATTAATTCAATGACTCTTCTGAATTAAATTAGTACTCGGGGGAATCCTTTGTTTGCAAGTCGTTTTACAACACCCTCTTGTCTTTGAGAAATGATTATCGCCGAAGTTTCGTGACTGGCATGAGAGTTTTCAGGCACAAAGTGATCGCTTAATAAGCGAAAATGTTGCTAATTTATAATAAAATTATTTTCCACACTGCCTTCTGTATAAATCGAAATATATTTCTTAAATATAATGATAGAAGAAAAAAAACATAAATTGTATAAAATTCCTGCAAATTAGATTTTTTTTTAATAAAAAGTAAAGCGATGGGTCATATTTTAATACATAAAAAAATCATTCAAGTGATTTTTAATATATACTTTTTTAAAGTAGAACTAGGTCTTGACCATAATACCCTCTAATTATTTTATGTGGTCGTGATGGTACGCGGTAAGTGCCTATTCACTCTGCTATTGAAGGTCCCCACTTCATACTTAATTCTTCGTTTTATGGTAATTGTATAAACGGTCAAATTTTTACACACATGTAATATTTTCTATTCATATCTTTCATAAACAAAATTATAATTTCCACACGACGTACTTCTTACGTAACACAATAAAAGCATGAAAAATTTGTTATGAAAGTGGGACGAATGTGACAGCTTAATGCCTATCTCAAAATATGTTTTTTATTAAATTCACAACACACCGCCTGAAAATGTCTCAATGATTTCGGGCAAAAGTAGCATTAACAAATTTTGCAGTTACGTAATTTAATTATACATAATACTAAGGTGGAGGAGGTCAAGAAGGTAGATTATAAATAGCTGACAATGTCTATGGGGAAATAGCCTTTTCTATACATTTGTCTCTATAAGTCTTATTAGTTTAATAGCAATTTAAACTAACCTCATTTCCTTTGATACCAGTTACGTAGTAATTTCTTACTAAAAATATCAATGGGAGTCATTATGAGTCTATATCGATACTAATTAAGTCACGATGCATTGAAAGCAAAGACCAAAAGTCGAGGGATAAAAAATATTTTTATAGAATAATGTGGCAAAAGAATAGGCGACCATCTGAATTCCTCAAATAGCGAAATTTCCGCTGTTCATAGACTTTAGAATTTGCACATGCTTTCCCTAGCTTCAATCGACAGAAGAGATGACTCACAAAAAAAGGATATGTTTCCCTTCTTCGCTAAATTGACTTCCTTTCCGTATAAATTATAGAGCAATCATCATCATCATCAGCTCACTAGATGGGGGGACTCAGAGCGTACCCTATTATTAGAGGTAAATAGACCATAGGCACACACGCTGGCCCAGTGCGTATTGGTTGACTTCACCCATATCTTTGAATTTCTTCACAGATACGATAAGGCGAAAGGGTAAGGGGTGTGAACACAAAACAATATTTACACAACATTTGCCGGCAACTATATTTAGAACTTGAAATATAAAAGTTATTCATGCGACGCAGCAGTAAACGAAACACGTTCGTTAAAAGGTGCACCACTTTTACTCGGCTGGCTCTTGACACGTTTTCACTTTCGCACCGGCCGCCCCGGAATTGTAGAGTTTTTTTCATACGAGTGGAACTGCGCTTTCATATTTTAAACGGGGTCTCGCCTTTCAGAAGGTCAAGAGGTAGCTTAATTTTCGTTCGCGATTTTTTTTTAACACACGTTCTTATTTTCTTTTTCGTAACATTTCACTTACGTTAGTAATTGGCCTTACTATTTCGGTCAAAAAAAAATTACAGTTAATTTTAACCTAGTAATTAAAATAGTTGTTAATACCAATTAATTGTTACGTTTTACTTGAAATAAATAAAACGAATTCGAAATGAGTCCTGCCAAACTTTGCTACAAATGTAGTGAGAAATTATTTTCTTCCGCCGGGAGAACTCGAATCTATGTCGGAATACGATGGCACCCGAACTGTCGATGATTAAATAAGTGACATTTTCATATCTATTAATATGGAACTTCATTGTTTAGTGTCAAATGTCAAAATGAATAATGTCATTCTTTACGATGGGCACTTAAGCTATTTGAGAGAGCACGATAAATACGAATTATTTCGAAAAATTACGAAGAAAAATCTTTTCTCACTATATCTGTACACTAGTTTTCTACTGAATAAGTATTAATACTTACGTTGTACATTTTCCAGCTCTGAGCGGAGTCAGTTGTACCGCCAGGAGTAAAATGGCGAACGCAAACATTCTGTTGGTCCGTCAGAGCATTTCTTCAACAAAACCTGTAAAAGAAAAGTAGCATTTATATAATCTACCGTTTGTACTAGAACTATAGATTGTCATTTTAAGCTCTATTTTACCATAATTTCTATGAATAACACAAAACAAGCGCGATCTAGTCATTCTTACTGTCAAAAAGCCATGTCGAAACTAACCTCATACACCAGTCATTGACTTGTAGCGCAGACTCGATAACTTTTAAGAATGTAAAATATACTAGTGTTGTTAAATAGCTTTCATTAGTAAAAAAAGTCATACACAACTTTTCCCAGTGTTAAATTTTAATTTTACCGAATTTGGAGGCATTTTTAAGGTTATTCCAGGCGGCTTAAAGCGTTATACTAAATTCCTCAGTAGGGATATATGAACCGAGGACAATATGTTTCTATTTGCCAGTATAAAAGAAAACAAACAACACTCGAAACGACCATACCCAACATTAACCTCGGGAAAGGCGCTAATAGTTAGGGCAGAGTTACCCTTCGCACCATATGGGCGTGAATTAGGGGCTGCAGCATCTGCGTGGGGCAGGTAAAACATAAATTATAGAACCCTTTTAGTAATGATATCACAAAAGTGGTTACAACTTTGGAAAGTACTGACGTCACTCGCATTAGTAACCCGAAATGTGTTCGCGTAATGCCGAATAAAGGTCTTTCAGTTAGCAACGTAAAAACATAACTTCTCTAAATGGAAATTTATTAGAATTGACTAAGTTTACAGGAACATTGCACTTTCTAATAGCACAGACCGTATTTGACGTTGCACAAGATATCAGCGAAAATTTACGACCTGATAACATTACACCAAATTTACTTGAGCCCCTTCGCTGAATCAGTTTACGGTCAAATCGTCTATGCAAGCGGCCACAGTATGACCTAGATAGGTCATCGCAAAATGGATGAAGCATTAAACTCGTCCGCTAAATGGATTAAGACGATTAGAGATGAATTACCTTTGATCCCCGGACTTACTTGCGTGGATTATGTATATATCGGTTACTTTACAAATAAACGTACGTAATATAATTTAAATTATCCGTCACCGGCGACTCCGTCTGCACGTAATTAGAAAATAACTCAGTTCACCATATGTTCTATCAGACCGTGTTCTACCACATGTCAAACTTCAGCTAAATACATTTTCGAGTAGATGTAGAGACGTACGAAGTAACAAATATGCATCCATAATAATAATGTTACAAAAATTGAAAACGTTACAATTTTGACTTCTAACTTACTGCTACTAACCGAGTCTTTAAACTCACTCAAAGAAACTATGGGAAAATGAGTGAACTATGGGCGACGGGCCCAGAACGCGCTATAGTACGCCGATGAGACCCCAATGAGCTCGATACTAGTCGGTACCGACATCGATTTACACGTGACTTAAGCCATTTTATAAGTAATATAGTGAAATTTCTCACGAAAATTTTAATACTTTAACTATGGGAGTATCTTTAGTGAAGATTAAATAGAATAATTACATTAATTACAGCTTAAATACTCAGTTAATGTCTCTGCGTGCCATTTGTACGAAGATAATTTATATTTAATAATAAAATTGTATCACACTGACGTAGAATAAACGGTTGGCCTACTTTGAACTAAACGATTAAGTACTTTGATCTATGTATAAACCGTATAAAGACTTAATCAACAGTAAATAACACGAATAAAATCAGTGAGCGTCGCAGCCTCCTGTCGTGGAACTAGCGGTGCGTGCCAACACAAATACGAAGGCTAATCATATTAGCTACGCAGTCGCTCTGAACCTTCCCCTAAGTGATGGGAATCATTTTTATCGATATCGATTTATATCATGATATAAATTAAAAATGTTTATGCAAACCAGTGATGAGCTGATGACAAATGAAAGAATACATTGTCAATATGAAATAACCGAACCATCACTCTATTTTTTTAATTTTGATTGTATAAAGATAGTGAATCTATCAAGTATGACATTTCACTATAAACTACCAATACCGTTTTTTAGTACAGATATCTTAAATACCAATAAGGATATTTTGAATCTATATATTTTTTTAATTTACACTAGAACTCACGTCACTAGAACGTTGAAAGCCAGCTATTCTTTTGTTTTTAATCTATATATATAAAAATGAATTGCTGTTCGTTAGTCTCGCTAAAACACGAGAACGGCTGAACGGTTTTATCTTATCTTGGCCTTGGAAAGTTCGTGGAGGTCTAGGGAAGGTTTAAAAGATGAGAAAAATTAGAAAAACACCCGTGAAAGCATTAAAAATAGTCGTTTTCCATCTCCCATACAAGCGTTTTTTTCCGAAAAGGAAATGTTTTTTTTTGTATTTCCTAACAAATTCAAAAATCTGTTTATTAATTGCCTTTAAGGCGAAACAGAGTTCGCGAGGTCAGCTAGTATCTGAATATTTTAATCTGTCGATAAAAACTTAACATCACTAATACATTACAGGTGAGTGGTCGTAAAGGCGCCCCCTATAGATGACATTATTAAATTTAACGTCTTGTCATATACTAAAAAGCTGCAACATATAAAAGCAACATAAAAAGACTGAAAGTATTGTAACTTAAGTGTAGGACAAGCATTTTCTATTCTTTTTCAAATATATTCTAGAAATTTCTACTAATTTGTTACCAAAATCATTATAAAACAGGAGAATAACGATTGTTTTTTTTTCATACCAGTAATGTAGTAGACGTCGTTAAGTGAAGAATTTTGGTGGCGAAAACATTAAAGGCTGTTTTGAGGTTACTTGCATCCGACGAATATTATGACAAAAAACAACCTTAAATAAAGTTAGTATGAATGCAAATTTTAGTATGGTCTATGTACCAACGCGTCCGTTCGCGGTGTTCTACCTTAAAAGCTAGAGCACTAGAACATTTCACACGTATTGTGTCGACGACGCAGGGACAATAGCCAATAGGAGATAGTTATTAAATACGTCTGTGAAAAAAAAGTCGGTCAGTGGTCAGAGGAGGTAGACGACTAATTACTCTTTACTATAATCCCATTTTCGTGCTATTCATTCGTTAATTTTTGAGAAGGGCGGAGTTTACGGACAAGGCAATTTTTGAAAGTGGAACACCGTGAACGATTGCGATTGTACGTGTGTAATTTGATGACATAATAATGCCACAAATTATTTAATTAAGGTCGGTATTATAATTAATTATATTTTAGCTGCCAACGCAATATGATACACAACTTCCTTCCTATTTCCTGTTAACATTATCTTAATAATAGAGTAATTAATGCTTTAATATCTCGGAAATAATTTAAATGCGTACCGATTTAAGGGCTTAAATGTAGTATTAATATTTTTTTAATTCACTGAGATTTGCCCGCGACATCGGCCGCGCGGAAATTATAAGAAAAAAATTAATGAGTAGCCTATTCGATTTTATATACAACGACCTATTTCTGTCAATTTTCATCACGATTACTTTAGGCGTTTTATTTGTATTAAGAAACATTCGTCCATAAAAACTTTTACATTCATAATACTAGTAAGATTGGTAGTAATTTTTATAGTATAATTTTTAATTAATTCTTTTAAAAAATCATGTGAAAAGAGTACTTCTTATTTGAACAATTATTCGTGTATAAGACATCTTGACCAATTGTAAGTTATCCGGTGTGTAATAAAACTAATGAAAGACGCCGCAAGCCTCGGGTTAATCCACGATCTGAAAATAGTCCTCCAATTCAGTGGCCTTATATTATTGTACAAGGCACAAGTACGTGCCAAGGATATTGAATCGGCTACGAGGGAAAAATAAATCATACGTATAAGAAATGGAGAATATGTGTATAATTATTATGAAAAGTCAGCGGAGTCTGCTGTCTTTTAATAATAATAACATTATCATTATTATACATTACAAAGTTTGGAATGACGGATGTTATTTATGGATTTCCAGAATAGCTTAACGGAACGTGCTGAAATTCAGCATCGATGTGGAATGTACTGTGAAATAGTATGTAGTATATGTTCTTTTTATTTTTAAATTCCGTGCCGAAGAATAGGCAGGTTATAGCCAGTTTTGTATAAAAACTTTGTTTTTTTTCATCAATCATCATCAGCTCACTATACACACTATCCTATTGGGTAACTAGGCCATAGTCAACCACGCTGGCCCAGTGCGTGTTGGTTGACTTCACACATATCTTTGAATTT
>JAODUI010000032.1:1831384-1843511 GCA_027563995.1 Papilio gigon
TACTCGACATTGTCCAGGTTCGATCCCCGCCATGTACCAATGTGTTTTTCCATTTTCGAATTGCATATGTACATTATTCGAAGCTCTTACGGTGAAGGAAAACATCGTGATGCAACCAGCACATATTCGGCGAAGAAATTCAAAGATATGTGTGAAGTCAACCAACACGCAGTAGGCCAGCGTGGTTGACTATGACCTAGTCACCCCTAATAATAGGGTAGGATCCGAGCCCCTCGGTGGGGACGTATAGTGACCTGATGATAATGATATAAAAGGTTATATGGTTAGAATGTGGCAATCAAGTCAACGTATGTACTAGTTTTTTTTTAGTTTTCTCCATGATGTTAGTTTACTTAAGGCTTGTGTTTAAATTACGTATGCTATCAACACCTTTTCAATGCTACTTTAAGAGACTGATGTTCAAAGTGACACGTTTTCTTATCGTCTTTGATGTGAAATGCCCTTTACCAGCAATAGCTTTAGGCTAAATCCCCTGAATATCTTGCTTCCTTATCTTTGTTGGGAAGGCAAAAATAAAAGGACCGCTTTCGTGAATTACTGGCAAAATTAAATGTTAAATTATTCGTCGAAATAAAAAGCACATTAATGTGACGATGACATATAGATCCTTCTTTGATTCTATGTTTTACTTTTTATTTTATTGGTATGTTAAATAGTGGTTGCTATAGTGATGTTGATTTTGTTTAGTCAGATACGGAATAAATGGCTCGATGGTTAAATAATTTGTTTAATTCGTTTACATTAACGTAGGTAATTTTTTTGTTGATTAATAAAATGACAGAGTTACCTATTAATATGTATTTAATAGCTTCAGTCAACAAAGTTTCAATAGCCTAATTGTTAAAGGTACAGATTTTCGTTTACGCGGTCGTAAGTACGAATAACGGGATTCGACTGTCGTCGTAAACCATGCGGTAATAGAGTGAAGTAAGAAGAGAGAGTGGAAAGGGAAATATTAGTAAATTAAAAAGAAAATAGAGATTCAATATAAAAAAATTACTATGAGATTTTTTTTATCTTCATATAAGCTTCTTCGTATTCACTTGAAAAGTTTGACATTGCTCGACCTTTGAAAAGCCATGTGCGGCAATCTTTTGAAGTTATTTTTGTCGCACCCGCTAAGATAAGCTTAGCCGAATTTGAATTGCTTCGTGACCTTTTTATATAACATATTCATTTCAAGCCTCGATATTAAACCAAAACGAAATGCTTATGACCCGATTAAAAGTAATAATAATTAAATAAAATTTACTAGTTTTTGTTCTTATTTACATATGTATTGACAAATAAAATTTCGAACTAAAAAAATACATACGTGTGAATAATCCGATAAATCTATAAATAATAATAACTGCTCCATTGCGACAGTTTATCAGAATTTACTCACTCTATATATTTACTAGCGTGAAAATATATAGCCTGAAACCTGACGTGAGCGTAGGGCTTGTTTCGACAAAAAGAATTATTTGAATCTGTGCCGTGGTTGCTGAGATCCTACAAAACAAAGTTGAAATAGGTTGCTATTTATATAACGGTGTAGACATAGTTGAAAGTAATGTGTAATGAAGAGTAACGATCAATAACACAAAGGAATTTTAAACTCCTAGTTACATATTAACCCTAAAACTCAATTTACATTTCCCTTAAGAAGATTTAAATTTAATATTTACTTTAATATAATTGATTTTGTATTATTCATACATATATAATATTCCCACGATCATTACGACGACGATAGCTTTTGGTCGAACTCAGCATTTCCTGCTGAAACGACAAAGGGTCAATAAATATGACAGCTCGGGAAATTGGACCCGATAACTGCTTATTCGGCGTCCGGCATTCGTCCGTTTCCTGCGTTACTATATCGAATTTAAATAAATATTGTACATTTCCAGGATTTTTGTCGCAAGCATTTATCATTTCAGACGTATTGATGTGTTTTAAGTAATAAATAGGTTGTGTTTTATCTTATGTATTTTAATAAAATTTTAGTAACATTATAAATGGGAAAGTTTCGATGTATAGATGTCAGTTAGAATGTAACTAATTTTGATCAAATTTAGTACTGGGATGTACTGTCTAAAATAGTGCATACATACTGATTTCACAGCGAATGAAGTCAAGGTTTCTTACTATTTTCAATAATGAACTGACATTATTCGTTACAAGGATACGTACGTGTTTAATAATTCACTTTTTGTTCGTGTTTTAAATAACACTTTGTGTTTATATTGATATCCGAAAACACAAATTCACCATTACATTTTTTTTAATTAATTAATTTATAACTGTTTCAATATTTCGTAGTCGTATAAAAAAGTGTTAAAAAAATGCAATAACCGTGATACCTTTGGTTGAGTGGAGTATTCAAATGGATTGTATAAGAGAAAACCTATTTCGCAATTGCACTGGTAACGGTCTGAAAACAAGATAGGGATCAGACTGTTTCGCTATACCGAAAGCGTTTGTATGAAAAAAAATATCAAGCGATTTTTGCAAAACAACTTTACAAATATTATTTTTTCATTATCAGTACAGCACATCTGGCAATGTCAATTTTAAAAAACAAAAACAATTTAAAAAAAACACAATGTCTGCTTGCACAATTTCTTGATTTGTTTCATTTTTATAAGTAGTTAATTAAAAATTGAATTATGCGTTAAATTAAAAACATATGCAAGACGTTATTTATTGTAAGTTTATTAAATTTTCGATTAATATTAACTTTCTGGGAGTGCCAGCGACAGTTTTTGCATTAAAATGTTTGAAGAGCCATCAGAACAAAACACGGAGGGCGCGGCGAGAACAAAAAGGGTAGCTTTAATCAGAGTCGCCCCGTCCGCAGAGAACAGATGCATAATTCATAAGATAACGGAAATAACTTCATTTATATAGATTCATTCTGTAGACAACAAAATAAAATATTATTATGAATTTTAGTAACTCACGACATTACAATCTGAACACATGAAATGTAAACAAAACTGCACATTACACTTTAGACTTCAGTTTGGATGTATGGATGAATTTTTGTTACCGTGTATCTCCAAAACGACCCAACATTTTCTATGATATTTGATAAAGTAATAAAATACAATCTGTAAGAGCTTATTGACAACTAATTAAGTTTTATTTTGTCGCGTAAACGGCGTCACGTACTGTTGCCTAATAACTACGTAATTTAAGGTAACATTTTATAATATCGCTTAATTTGTTTAATGAATTAACAAAAGACTAAATATCAGTCTGGGTTCTGTTTATTTCATTTATTGAAGATACTAAATTGGAACGGTTTTTTAACTAATTTATGTAGTAGTTTTGTATAACTTGAATATAGTTTTGGTCAATTCTGAATTGTCCCTAAAAAAATATTTAACAAAGTCAATTTATGTTAACTCCAACGCGACCGAGAATTCCGATTTTTTTTTTGTTCAAACGAACGGTTTACGTTCAGCAATTTGGTAAATCGCTTCGGCACGTCCGTGGAAGAAATTTAAGATGGCGCAACGGACTTTGTGTTTTGCATTTTAACAGGATAAAAGTTCCGAAGTAATAGCTCTCATTGTACCCGCGGGATGAATTTTACAAAGCTATAGTACGTTCACAGAATAAAACACGAATGTTCAATGAGGTGACAATTTGTTTATTGTGTTCAAAAATGTTAAAACAAGTTTTTAATAACGACTTTCTTGTTTTATCATTCCGCAATAACTTTATCATTTCAATTTTAGGCCCATATCGCTGTGGGGAACATTTTGATAGTCTGTTTTAACAAGAAAATATTCAATTATTAATCTTAATAAAAACACACTGTCGCGCTTTAAGGGGTTGAATAAACACAAATTAATATTAGTAATACAATATTTAACTGTGCTTAAAAACAACATAAGTCTAATAGTGTACCTTGTTGTTTTATTTGTAGTTTAAAACTGACGCAAACATTAAAAAACAATGCTGAAATAAAGCGTACAATTAACGCATATTACAGTCGCGCGTCATTTATTTTCCCCGACCGTGTCATTATCTCGGTTCAAAGAAATGAATCACGATAGTGTCGACGTAATGTGAATCATGCATCCGCCCGCCCTGAGGGCTGCTTGCCGTGCGCTCGCAAATAAAATAAAGTATGCGGTAAATAATCCAGATTTTTTTTTTTTTGTAGTATTAAACGTAAAATTGGCAAAACGCTTGAATTGTCAAACGACAATGTATTGGTGACTTAGGCTTGATAGAGTTATTTTTAGTTAAAAAAAATTACGTATTTTTTGTAAGATGGAGGGTAACAAGCTGCAAAAATAACTAGATGATTATCGACGCCCTTGAGCATCGAAAACAGTAGAGGAATTACAGTTGCCTTTGAGAAAGAGGGACGCTCGCATCTCGGAGGACCATAAGCCGTACTGGTTTATAAATACCGCCGATGACTTCTGTAAGAATCATAGCCATTACCTTTTTTTTAACTTTTCAAAGTACAATATTATTTGATCTAAAAGTATTTAAGACATCCCATAATTTTTAATAAACAGCAGACTATCTCATTTCGTCATTCTCAATTCCATTTCGAGATCTGAGGCAAACATTCAGTTTCTTAGCGCAATAAACTATTTAAGCTCATTTCATTCTCATTTCACTTTATAACTGCAGACTGCACACATCGAGGATATTAATGTATTCAACAGCATTTGTGCATTCACTTTAGTTTTCTAAGACTAAAACAAGAATTGAATCCAATTTAAATATACAATTTTCACTAGTGAAAGACGGGGCAAGACCACGAAATAATACCAGTCCCATTCACCCCAAAGAAGAGTTCCCTATTGGCTTTGAAGTAGTCGATACCGACACTTTTTTTTAAACTGCTTTTATTAGAATTTCATTAGTACAGATGTCTTACACTATCTGAACTAAGAGACAAAACACTTAAGTGTTTTTTAGGCGTCTCTGAGTATGACAATAAGAATTTAATTTAACAATATTTTAATATGAAAGTCGTAGTAAGAAAGAAAACCTACGCTAGATTCATTCGGTTGAAGATTCAGTAGGCAGTAATATGAGTATTATTGAGAAGATGGGATCAGCGACAAATTCACCTTAATATATTTTTTGTCATAGTAATTGTAATTTTTTTACGAAAATGTAACTAACAAAAAATGTTTCCTGTACTTCATCATGTAAAATGAGTTGACCGAGATAAGACCAAGTAGAGACTAGTAATTTATCTTTAACAATTCGAATTGAAACAAACATTGTAATCGGGGCGTACACGTATAGAGGTTAACCGCCGCAGAATTGTCCGGAATGTTTGTGAGTTCGTACACAACGAGAACTGTTTGTAACCAACCCGACCTGCATATTATTGATTTGGAAAATTGGATTTGTCAATAGAATTGTAAGAAAATAACATAATGGTAAGATGATAGTATGCATAACATTTGTTTAGCTATTAAGCCCAATGTAAACAGGAAAAGGACAGGCAGACGATGATGGTAAAAGGTGATGGATTTCCTGTAGTTATTCCATACTAGTTGTTTTCCGTGACTCCGTCGGCGGTTAATAAATTCCAGCCTAATCCTGAGTCGTTCTGAAAACACGGAAAAACAAACAGCCTATCTTACTTATGATGTTAGTAAGATAGGCTTTTGTTTTCCACAGACCAAGCTATTTATTATGGACGAGTTTAGTTCCGGTACGGTTTTATTAAAAACAGAAAAATCGCGAATTCAAAGAAAAGGTGTCAGTTTTTTTGCTTACAAACTTTTTTTCCGAAAAAATATATTTCAATCATTTTCATCTACTTATCTTGATATAAGTGAGTTAAATTAGAGTAATTTATTTTCGACACATTTAACAATATCAATAAAATGTAGTTAAATACGTGAATATATCTACCAACTTACGCAAAACAATTTCAAATAGATTTTATATTTCGTTTCAAGTATTTCAAATCATTGAAACAAAAAAAAACCTATTGATACATACCGATGATGACATTACACATTGAACATCGAATTATTTTACCAAACTGTACTCATAGATTGTCTGTACTCATTATGTCATGTAGATACTTAATCCGGAGTGCAAAAGTGATGCGAAAAAAGCCTTCATAAGCTTTTTGTATTAATAAACTTCCTTAGTTATCTTAGTGTGGAAAATCAATCCTCCATTAAGCGATAGTCTTGCATAACACTTCATCTATAGGTTATAAGCTCGTATATATGACGTGAACAAACGTAACATTAGTTATTAATTAAACATTAAGGATGTATATATCTTTTGAGTAGGTATGTTAACAGTAGAAACAGGATTAATTATATAAATCACAAGGTACTTAACTCTCAAATCACAATTTACATTTTTTTTTAAATCTCTTAATACCGTGTAATTCTACAAGTATAGAGGAAAAGCAAAACAACAGAAATAACGAAAAGCAATCGACGTAACTTAATTGGATCGTTCGGTTCACAATTGAGCTTAGCCCCGGTAGAGTTGGCCGACACGCTCCGTCTCTCGACTGCACAATGCATCGCTTGTAAGCCTAGTCGTCGGGGATTTGTGTCGAGCCAAACAATACAAATGCGATGCTACAGTACAAACCACGAGAGAGCAGCGTTTACACTATATCTACATATGTAATGCCTTTTTTATAAACAATTTTATTTACGTATTACGTACTCGTGACATTGCAATGTTGAATTAAAAGCAGAGTTTATCACTCCCGCGATACTCAAGCACCTTCCAGTAAAAATCTCATCAAAAGTAACGAGCCGTTTCGAATATAACAGTTTCTTTGCGTACGCCATTTAATGATAAATGAAATCAATAGCCTACGGTTAAGGGTACAGATTTCCGATCACATGGTCGAAGGTTCAAATCCCGCCATTTGACTATTGTTGTAAACTGTAAAGCTTAGTTGGAGTGGTAAAATGTATATTTAAATTTTTGAAAATTTGCAAATGTTACAAGGTACAAGGTCACACAAATCAATTCTATTTTTGATAACACAATTTTAATTGCATATTAACCAAATTAAACGCTACCATTTATCTCTTAGACCAAACAAATAATCTTACCCTGGAATAATTTGGGTTTCTTCGTATAAGCATGAATTTTTCTGAGAAATTTGCATTCGTATATCTTACTGAAAATGTTTCTTAAATAATGTAAATAGAAAAGAAAAATAAATTGAGGCGGCAGAATCGTATAGAGAAAACGGAAAAGCGAAACGAAATACATCTGCTTACGAATTCACAGTTGAAGATATTTTTGGGCAAACGAGCTGTAGCAACACGCATGTTATCATCGACGCCCATGGACATCCACAACACTAGAGGAGTAGATCGCCGTTCTTGTGGAAGTAATACGATTTCTTAATAAAGTACCCTAAGTAGTACTGCATAATGCAATATTCAAAAACTATTGTCAAACACTGTTAAACATTACTTATTTTATCAAAAATATGACGCGACCTTAATAATATAATCATAATGTAATCTTGTAAAGGATTACAATGCTTAGGCTCAGCGAGACAGACCTTTTTCATTATTACGCCTAATCCAGATTTAATTTCCCCGGGCGGTATTTGTGAGCCTGTTGTTTGGATAATTTTGTTTCTATTGTCCCAAATTTTTAGGTTTAATGATCGTAATCTTTGTATAATGAAACTTTCGGTGTGACTATCGCATTGTCTGTGCATCAATTATTATTTTTCACTGTCTCTTCTATTATTTAGAATAAATAAAAACACATGATATATAATTGTAAGATCAACAAAAAACTGATAAAAAACCAAAGGTGAAAAAGGTGTGAATTAAGTTAAAAAGGACATGAGTAAGAATCGAATTGTGAATTGAATTCAGATATTACAGCTCATAGAGATGTCCGGTAGAGTACTGTGTCGACACTGCATTAGAAAACAGACAGGTCGATGATAAAAAAATTAGTAATATTATTAATAAAAATAAAAAAACTCAGATACAGTAGTCATCTTTCGTAACTAAATAATTTAATTAAGTATGAACATGAGAATATCATATCATATATTTACATTCTCTCGGTAAATGTAAATTTATCTAGATAATTATAGCAAAGCATACGATACAAGGCTGTTTGCGGTCTCGCCCGCATGCGTAATGGTCGAATATTTTAGCGAATTTTGACATTTCTGTTGTAATAGTTATTTAATTAGTGCTACGAATTGTGGAATGTTTTCTGTTTTATTATAAAGATAGATAATTTTAAATTTAATTAAAACCAACTGTTTCTAAATTGAAATACATTGTTTAAGTTAATTAATTTTATTCAGTAACAAAAATTTTCTGATTTGTAACTTTACAGAATGAATACGATTTTCTGTTTTATATACTGTACTTTAAATTTTCAACTTTATTACGAAACAACGAAATGGTACAGTGTAAAGCACTTCACATGAATATTTTAAGATTAAAGTAGTTGGATTTACTGTTTTTAAACATTCATTTAAAATGCTGTTTATACTACTAATCGTTCAATGCTACAACAAAACTATAAAACTACGTTCTATTAGACAACAGAAAGTAGTTTTATAGTTATGTAGTGAAATGTTTAGGCATGATTTTTTTTTTTCATTAATTGATACAACAAAATACACTAAAAATATTAACTTGCATGAAATAATGTGTAGTATGTAGAAGTGGACGGACAAAGTCTTATGTTGATGATGATAAAGATGATGAAAATGATGTAAGGGGTGGGGGGGGGTCCTTAAGAGGGGAGCGTACATTTCCCTTAAAGGCCGGCAACGCATCTGCGATTCCTCGGGTGTTGCTGATGTCCATGGGCGTCGGATCAAATAATTTTAGAAGAGCCGCGGCCCGTTTGCCCTCTTTACCTATAAAAAAAATTGTTGCTTAGAGCGTAACTGGCTCAGTTGTTAAGCACTTGACTGAACTGGATTGAAATCAACATTGATGTTCGAATTTCAAATGCAAATCTATCGGGTATTTTTACAGCGTTTTTGTCTTATAAGAAAAATGTAACATAAAGAAATGATTTTTTTTCCTTTCCATAGGAAAAATATATGTCGCAGATAAATGGGAAACTGCAGTTTTCTCGTCTGAATACTATATTACCTGTGTACAAAATTGATATTCCATTTTGTACGTCTGCCTTTGATCCGCCTCGTTGGAACGCGCCCTCGGCGAATTAGTTCTTTTGATTATGTTGCATTCTATATTCTTCAAAAAATTCACGTTTATCCGTGTGTAATCCTTGAAATATTTCTGCAGTGTTTTCGTTCTTTTTAGTATTTACGTTGCTTTGTAAAATTGCTTGTAATTTTCGTTACAGTAGATATAGGTACATAATTCTTCTGTGCTATGCTAAAAGTTTTCAAATTTTTAAAAACGAACTTGTTAATTCTCAATGTTCGAATTGCTAAAGATTAAAATTTGATTATAAAGAAATTTTTGTACCCGTAAACACTATTTACAAAATTAATCGCATATTTTAAATTACATTACGTTAATGTCATCTTTAGTATTATTTTAGATTGTTTGTTAATTAGATTATTTAAGTTTGTTAAATAATTGGTTTCAAACGTTAAAAAGTAGAAAAAATCTCAATTGGAATATTGTCAAATCGCAAAGATTATGTTTAGACAGTTAATGAGTTTTTTCGATTTTCTTAATACCTTTAGGCGATGGATGGCTCATATTTATAAAAAATTTCGCTTTATAATACTTTATGAAAAACATGTACACTTTTAAATCTATAGTTAACTCCATAGTTTTAACGAACCATCTCGTATTCACTTTAAAATTTTAACAAACTGACTTGCTTGTTCGTGTACGAAAATTTTACAACTCCTTTGTGAGTTCATTTCTAAAATAATTGCTCTCGGTACGGTATGTTTAAAACATTAGGATCTAACCTACCTCTTACACATTCTAATACGTCCCTGTGGGCACGTTTCTCTAACAGGGCCGTTCGCTTTTACTAGCCTACACGTTACAAATATTTTTGGTCACATGACAAAAACCTTTACACAAAATTTAAGTTAATTTAAAATGAATTTTGAGAATATTAATGAAAATTAAATATGCAAATTTTACAACGGATATTTTGTAATAAAGAGATTTTATCTCGCATAGTGTTGGAAATAAGACGTTACCTAGAACATCATGTAAGCTTCATCATCATCATCAGGTGCGTTGAGACCTTTAACAGGTATGTTAAATTCCTGCTGCTGTGACTTCAATCGTAATACTTTGTGCTTTAAATATCAAACATATCTTGCCAATAGAATATTTGAAGCGTCAGTAGCCTAATAGTTCAGGTTACGGACTACCGGTGTAGCGATCGTGGGTAAGAATCCCGCTATTCGAATATTATCGTGAATAACCTAACACAAGGTTTTACAAGCTTAATGAGAATGTTTATAAGAAATGTAAGCAAATAAATCAATCAACTGTGCGGTTATTGTTTCTCAAACCACCATTTAAAATTTAATTTATATCTAAAAGCTTGTATATCACGCATTCCATTTACAGTAACCACTTTATTTGAAAGCATATTAGGCAATGCTCCGCAGTTTGCACTTATCTCTAATAGACTAATATTTTAGATATTTTCAAATATTACGCGGGGTGTATTATACTCTAAAATTGATTTAGGTAATGGATAGCCGACGGCTGTGTGTACAAAAGTTGCATTTTCGTATTGGCTCAATTTGTAGAAATGTTTGAAAATTCTTCGAAAAGTTTACACAACAAAAACGCAACTTGCGAAGAGAAATTGAAATCGATTCATTTTTATTTCTCACCTTTCACATTATTACTTTTATGTTTTTCGGAAACTAGCTTTCGCACGCCACTCCGACCGCTTGATATAAAAAAGTTAATTAAAATACCTAAGTATGTGTTCTTCGAGATTGTATTCAAATATTTAGTTAGTTTAGTCTTTGTTCAAATATTTAGTTGTTCAGGACGTATGTAATAACAATCATCTATAAATCAAAAATAGTAATACTAGAAGTTCACATTTATAATACTAGTGAGATGATGAATTAATTAATTTGTATGTCATTCTATTTTTCTTGTCGTATCCACACTCTCAAATCTAGGCCTGTCGAAAAACCCATTAATTTTCTTTTAATTTTTATTAAATTTTCAACTTAATTGTGTCTCATTTTTACTTTATACGAGTAATTAAAATTTTCATCAGCACCAAAGTTGTTCATTAATGAAGATATTGGAAAAAGTAATTTAAACATTAATTGCGTGACTTCACGGGTCCGTTAGGAACATGCCGTTTAACAATTTTAATATATCTAGGGATCATTTTAAAGCCTTCATTTATAATATGTCAGTTTAGAAATATAAAAAAATAGACAATGTTTTGTCTTAAAATGTCGAAAAAGTAATCGAAATTTTAATGATCATCATCATCAGCTCTTGTCTCCCCACTGCTGGCCATAGATCCCAATGCCTTCCACAGCAAGCAGACCTCCGCCTTTCGCATCCAACGAATTCCTGTCGTCTGCACTAAGTCGTCGAAATTTTAATCCATTTTTATAATTAAAGAAGATAAAAATGTGTTAAATATATTCTACACTATAAAATTTAAATAACATTATAGGTTTTTGACGATGGTAATATATGTCGCTATAGCGGTGCATTTCTTATAAATATAATTTTCGTATTAAGCTTTTAAAGTAGCCTGGTAGCATAACGTTTAGACATTTGTTGCACGTCCACGCGCGGGTAACGGACCATTTTATGGACGCATTTCGCCGGCACGAACGAGCTCAGGTGAACTCCGCGCTGTTCGTGCTGAATGCCGGCATCAAAACTCATTTCCTTTACCCTAATGTTACTTACGACACGGACTTAACGCGTTCGATACGACGAAAATACCAAGTTAAAGTTGACACGTAAACCAAGCACAGAACATGTTAAATGAATAACTATTATTGTATCGTTAGAATTATATTTGAATTAGATTTTTTTTACACACAAGTCAAGTGTCGTACATAACGTGGAAACATGAAAAAGCTTTTAAATTTGACTAAAATTCTTACACATATAACGATACAAGAAAATGCACTCTATTCATTTTGTTTAATATCGTG
>JAODUI010000032.1:1925294-1937650 GCA_027563995.1 Papilio gigon
AACTGTTTTTGTTTTTGACACACATCTTGCAGAAGTTCCATAATAAAATACCAATCCCTCCCACCCTGAAGAAAAGCCCCCGATGGGCTTGAAACTAGTCGGTACCGACATCGATTTACACGTGAGTGTAGCCGTTTTCTAAGTAGCAAAGTCTGTTATAGTTTGATATTTTTATATCGGTTGGTTGAGGTTTTTTTTTAACGTGTAGTGTTTCATTAACAAAATATGTTTGTGGTGGTTTTTTATTCTATGACAGTTCTTTTTTCAATTAAAATAAAAGAAATCAGCGATTCAAAGAAGTGTCATCGCCTAGTGGTTAAGGGTATGGATTTCCGACCATGTGGTCAAGAGTTCGAATCCCACCTTTCGACTACTGTCGTGGACCATGTTGGCACAAACCTAGAGCTTTTTTGGAATGGTTAAATAAATATTTTTTATTTAACAAAAATCGTTCAATATTTTGTTAAAAAAAAACTCAAATATGATAACTTTAAGCTTGTAACCAAACGAAAATATTCGTTGCATTTATAAATCAGTGATGTTTGCAGTTTCTTAAGTAACCAAAAACACCGTACAATTACTCATTATTACTTGAGCAACCGATATTAACACGAATTCTTGCTTAACAAAAATAGTGCACGAAATTTTTCTGAATAGGTACTTAACCGAGGTTAAGCAATAGATATGGCGGTGTCGAAGTAACGGATGTGTGCAGTAAAATGTCTGATAATATCGAAAAGTTGTGTAAGGAGTACGACGAAAATGTTGGCGAGCCCCGCGCGAGAAGCGTCGGTCAGTATTACTGGATATACGTCCACAATAACATGGGAACTAATTCTGATGACATCACGGTATACTTGCTTAGTACATTGCTATATACTAACGAAGTTAGCGAGACAGAGGACTGCCTTTCCAAGGAAATCCTTTGGGTCACTAAAGCGTTGATGGGAATTAAAAGTCTATGAAATGCCACGCATGAACGCGTAGCATCTGTCGTTAGCGAGTTGTCCATGGGTTGACAATTTACCCTTTAACCGCCATAGTCAGTACGTATTATTTCTGTTGCAGGGTTGTTCACGATCGCCGAGTACCCGGAGTACGAGGCGCGCGGCATGTGGTCAGCGGCGCTGGACGCGATCCTCACCACGCTGCGGTATCTAGCGCCCGCCACATTACTCACACTCCTCTGGGGTCAGCAGAGCTTCATATTCAAGATACTGAAATACATCGACTCGGCTTTCAGATCTCGTGAGTATTATAGCCCCACATAGCATTCATTTATCTTTCATTTTTATATAGTTATGAATTATTTTAAAATATCATGGTATTTAGTTCAGCGCACGGTCGCACCGCGGGAGGAGTCTCTACTCCATGTTATAAATAATGAAAAGCTTTAAGAGTTACATTTCGAGATGATTGAAAATATTCTAGACAAGTCCTACTGTACAAGTGTCGTAATGTAAACAATTTATCAGCGGTATCAATTTTTAGCACCAAAGTACATTGATAATATGATCCGGTGTTTGACATTCTCAAACAAGCGTCCTTAAAACTACGTTGACAAAAGGATAGTGTTATCAGTATTAGATCATCTTTAATTTTTTTTTCCTTGGAATTTTTTTCGACGTCAATGATTCAGCGCTTAGCCGTACAACCGTACGTTTTTATTTTATATATTTTTTTGTATTTGGTACTCCTCAGAAAAAGATAACCACTATTTTAATAAACGAACTCTGTCAGTTCCTAGTGCAAAATGTGTTGATAGGCAAAATCGTAAATAGATGACGACGAAGGAACAAGCCTTTGAATTTTCCCACCGAATATCAAATTTTCTTTAAATCGTAAAACGAAAATTCAATGTTCTTAAAATTACGAAAGGAAGATTCTTAAAATTAAGCTACTTAACTTAACGTGATGTTAACTAACGTACTTTATAGCGACCTTCAAACTGAATTTTGGGAAACGAGTGAAGTTTAAAGCTTTGGCTTACGTCTCATCTCCGTAATCTTCCTGATTAAGAATTTTATTGGACTGTCTCGCTTTATAGAGCCGTAAATCTAGACTGTCATTTCTCGCGTCACCAGTTTTTTCATATATTTTAAAATGTATACTTTACATTTGCCTGGGTTTTCTACGCGTTAGTAGATAATTCTTTTTCGCACGGTATTTTTTTATTATAAGATAGCAGGATACTAGTCCAGAGCAGTTTTTTTTTCAGATAATAAATACCCAATTAGGGGACTAATTCGTGACCAAAAAGTGCGACAGTCCGGACTTGATTGGGGGGTCACAGTGCGTAATGTCTAGCAATTCTCATTTTAAATATAATTTTCAGTGCTATTCTCGAATGAAGAACAGAAGCAGGCGGTGTTGCGATGGGTTTCGGAACACGGGCCAGTGCCCGTGGACGAGTTGAACACGGTGTGGCGGCACGGCTGGGTGCTCTGCGGAGTTCTGGACGCTGCGTTGCCGGGCGCCTGCGCTGGTCATCCCCCGACACAACTATCTTTGAAACACGCTCAAGCGATCGCTTCACAGTACCTTGGGGTTGAACCGGTACGATACACATGGTTTAAAATTACACGTACTCAATATAATCTATTCTTTAATCAAACAATAAACTTCTGTAAGGAGCAAGTCGTTGCAAACTATTAACAGATTAATTTTTTCTTTTTAGGTATTTTCTCGTCAGGAGCTTGAATCAAACGACAATTTAGGCAAACACCAGGAATGGAAATTAACAACTTACTTAGAATCTGTTCGTGAAGCTGTAACAAAAGTCGCCCCATCCGTTGTGCAGACTACTCATCAGAAGCCATCTAAAGACACGACTCAATTTATACTTGACTACATAGCAAGAGGGTCAGGTCTTTCAGCTGCTCAAATAAATCATCCCATGTACTTCAAAATTTATCCAACGTCTCAACAATCTTTGGATCCAGGAGATATAACAATAGTGATAAATGGGCCAAATGATACTTGTGGGGTTAGAGTATTGCCACCAATACTAGGCAAGGCACAATTAATAAGACAACAATTGCTTGGTATGAAATCCCAGTCAGGCTTTACAGAGAGTAAACTGCCTCTAGCTCACGGAGCCACTTATTTAAGAAATTATGGAAAAAATGACATGACTAAAACATTTTATATACCAAAAACAGATTATGACATTGATATTGATGTGGAAGCTTCCCAAGATCACGTCAAAATAGGTTATACAGCAAAGTTAGAAGGAAAACATGAAATCTACATCACCAGTAAAGGTTATAATATTGTGGGGTCACCGTACACAATAACGGCTACTAAAAGTATATTAAATTTGTTGGAAAAAGAAAGTTTTTCTCTTGAAGATGGAGAAGAAATAGATATAGTGGATGTTAAATCCGACAGAAAAGTTGTAGTAAGAATCGTTGATTTTGTTACCGAAAAAATGTTACTGAAAGATGATGGAGTTTTAGAGAAGATCTCCGAAGACGAAGCGAAACATTTGATGGACAAAGATACCAAAGTAGAAAAATCTTCAACTCCTACTACCCAAACCCCTATACCTAAAGTCACATTTGACGAAACTATAAAAAAATCAACAAAATTCAATGAAGCCGCTAACAAAATTGTAACTATTAATAAAGTTTGTAAATTGTTTAATGAATTCATTAAAGAAAAAGATACAGTTTTCGCTAAAGAAGATAACTTCCAATCAAACAATCAACAAGGCATTCCCGATGTGGTAAACTCAACACTTGGTGAAGCTACTGTCAATGCATATCTTTTATCAAATAAGCGTGACAAAGTAATCGTTCCTGAGAATATTTCGGTATCAATTTTGACAGAGAAAGTCAGCAACGCTGACGACAGTTTCGTAGATGATGTTAGTGACCCACCCCACAAAGAAGAAATTAATTTGGCAGAGTTGAAAATATTACGCGATGTCTCATTCGATGGGGAAAGCGAATCCGATGATAATAATGCATCAAGTAATCCATTTTTAAACGAAGCAATTGTTCAGGATGATAAAATAGGAAAACTCTTAGGTACATTTGTAACTACAGAATTTGAAACGAATAAGAACCAGAACGAAGAAACACAGGATGCGCCAATAAAGATCATTCTTGAACACTCAAATACTTCAATAAATGAAACTAATCCTTTCATCAACAGCGACACAGTTGTACCAGGACGACCTAAATCACCAATATTCAAAGATATCGGAAGCGACTCTGACTATTTTGATCTTAACAGTGATCAATATGAAAATA
Organism: Papilio gigon; assembly: GCA_027563995.1. Taxonomy (NCBI): domain Eukaryota; kingdom Metazoa; phylum Arthropoda; class Insecta; order Lepidoptera; family Papilionidae; genus Papilio; species Papilio gigon. Next base: position 1,929,551 of record JAODUI010000032.1, read on the forward strand.
CAAGTGAGAATGAATTTATTAATCCTTTCTTTACACACCAACACCTCCCCGCGGACAATCATAAAGAGAACTTACCGGTTGCTGATTTCATCATAGGAGCTCCCGTATCTCTGCCTCCGGAAATAAAATCTATATCTCAAGAAATAAGCAACGGCTCATTAGAAGGCTCAGATAAAGTAACTATTAAAGTCGGTTCAGAAATATGCGATGAAGATAATCAGAAAGCATCCCAAGTATTTTGTTCCTCCTATGAAAGTAATTTCAACACTACAAAAGGCGACTTTCTGAATATTAACACCAACGCAATTGATACTATCAATAACGGTAATCTATCGCCGAAAAAAGAATTGAGAGACTCAGCATACGTGAGCATAGATGAAAATAATACTATACCTGACAGTAATAACAACGACAATACTGTCTCAACTGGAACCGAAACAAAGCAAAAACTTCTAAACGATTACTTTTTGTCCAATATGGGTCCAGCAGAGCGAGAAATCTGGGAAAACTGTACAGAATTACAACAAAGCGAGGCAAACAAGTTGCACGAAGAGATAATAAAAGCAAGCAGAAGGGATTTGAAAAAGTCCAATTTTACACCAATTGTCGAAGAGAATGATAAAGTAATTGCTGTAGGCATGAAGGGATTAAAATCAGAAAACGAAAAATATACTGAAACTGATCCAGTAACACTAGCTTTTGCTGAAATAAATCTTCTCTATAATGACTACTTCCCAAGTTCTGAAAACAGTTCTACAATAAATGAAGACCATAAAAATATTGACAGGGAAGTTGACCAAATGAGTGAATACCAATATGTCAAATCTGCGTCTGAATACGAGTCAGATGTGATGAGACATGATAAACAATCAGAAGGCGTGATTTCTGAGATTCAGGCAAATGTAACTGAATCAGTTTCAGTAAGTCAAATCCTTCATGTCGACGAAAGTATAAACAGTAACGCATACCAGTCACAAAACAACGATTCTGTTAAATTTGGGGACATTGCATATTCTAATATTGTTCTTGAAAAAAAGAAATACTGGGATGAAAAAATAAGACAAATCGAAGCAAATGAAGAAGAATCACGAAAACTACAAAGAAAGAGACGACCTTCTGTAAAACAGTTAAGGCATAACGACTCCCTGAGTAAACGAAAGGGGAAACAGATTATTAAAAAATATCTTAGTACTAACGATAAGCAAACTAAAGAGACTGAAAATCAAGCGCAAATAGGAAACCTTGACAAGCAATCACAAAATAATAAAGATGACAATGAAGTCAATATTAGAAGAGTAAAAAATTGGAAAACTTTTTGGGACAGCAAATTAGATGATGAAAGCAAAGAAGTAATTCTTCCCAATTCAAGGGTAAACTCTTCTTTGGCTAATGATGCGTTAAATCCCTTAGTAAATGCAAATAATAAAGAAACGAAAATAGATTCCAAAACAAGGTCACCGGTAAAACAAGAAATACCAGAAGAAGTTTTTAAAGCATTTGAAACAAGCCCTAAGAGGTTTTTCGGTACTTCTCGCAAACAGATTCTCAATAAGATTGATAGTTCCTTGGGAAAACCGAATGCTGTTAAGGAATCTTCAACAGATAATACTGAAACGACATGTGAGAGTGGTTTAGTATCAAGTCGCATTTCATTGTTTCACAATATATCTCAAACGGAAGAATTATGGTCACAAAGAAAAAGTCAATCAATGCACAACATATATCAACGCAAGGACTGCGAGTCTGAAGCTTTAAAGCCTATACGTATGATAGAAAGCGAAGAAAAATCTAAGGTTCCTGAAACCGCCGAAGAAGAAAATATAGAGCAACGAAAGGAAAGCGTTAAAAATATTACCTTAAAAGAGAAAAGAGCTCGAGTGACTGACAAATTTTATACTAAAAGTTTTGATGAGAGTAGTTATCATAAATCAATAGAAGACGATTTTTCTGGTCACGATTCCTGCGTGAAAAAAACTATAAAAACATTAACACTTCCTTACAGTTCATGTAACAATTCGAATAATACTCAAAAAATGTCCAGTAGTAAATCAGAAATGGATATATTTAATAAATTATCAAATAAATCAGTCGATGAGGATTTTGATAAATACAAATCATACGACGAATTGCCAAAAGTTAACGTTAAGAATTTTATATCGTTATATGAAGACGTCACGAAAACAGCAGAAGCAAGTTCGTCAAGATTACGTTATAATAAAAGTCCTGGAAGTTTTGATAAATCTAGCAAGTCTGCGTGCTTAATTTCTGGTTGGTATAGTATTTAACTACCAAATCCTTATTATATAAACATGGTTAAATATTTTTCAACTGCTATTATTTAACAAACATTTCTCTAATCGTGTTTGAATTTGTTTCAGAAACAGTTGCAGCTATCGAACCAATCGGCACATCAACGCCATTTGTAAAACCTTCCATTGTAGAAGCTTCCAGGGTAAATTCTAAAGAGTCTGTTACAAATCAAATAATAGTGGATTCTAAGGGACATAGTATTAGTAATTCATGTAATGAAAGTCCTATTCAAAATGATAAGATATCAACTTATATCAGTTTACCAGACATCGATTTAGAAATTGTAGAAAAGTCTTCAGATAATTCAACTGAACATTCACCAGAAAGTGAAATCGAAAACAGTTCTACGGATTACAAATATCGTTTCAAATTGGCGAAGCAATATTTTCAATCTCTCGAAGAACTCAGAGAAATTAAAAAGCCCAAGAAACTAAACGAATGCGAACTACTATTGTACAATAAGTCTAATGAATCTCTTATAGATAACGAACAAAACAAACCAAACGAAAAAAAGAAGATTAAATCACATACAATGCCGTCGTCAGAAATTTCCAAATTTTGGAATCAACTACAAGAAGAACATAATGAAAGCAAAGACAATAAATTCATAAAGATATCGGAAAAGTTTCACGTTGAGGATTTTTTCACGGACGTCATGGATGGAAGGTTAAGCAGACAAGGTAGTCTAAGGGGGATTCCCCACAAAAAAGCAGTATTAGAAGCATTCAGATCGATGGAAAACATTTCGGATAGTAAACTGAGTCCGTACGAACTCGCTGTGTCTCAATTCAATGATGTCGGTGAAGACACGAGGAAAAAGAATGCACAGACATATCTTAATGAATATCCATACTTACCTACAACAGATCCGGCCAATTTTCATTCCAGGTTAGATGTTCAGGCGTCTGGTTTAATACCATTTAAGGAATTAAAAAGGGTGCGGAGGAACAGTGTACCAGATTTAAGATTGAACCCATCTTTTACTGTTGACTTATGAACACATTTTTCTTTAGAAATCCACTATTATTTCTACTTATTTTCTTGATCTTCTTAGTCGTAATGCCTAGTGTTCTATAACTATTCTAGAATATTTTTAAGCTTTTAATTTGACAATAATTGACGCAATATGTAAAGTTTATTGTACTAAAATAATTATGTTGGTAAATTTTTTGTTTTATATATTTTTGTTAAGTTTTTTGTACAATTGTAAAGATATTGAATCTAATAATTATGATGTAAGAACATAAGAATAATTATTTATTTTCAAATAAAGTATTAATGAAATGAAACTGGTTATTTATTACCAATGAAATCAAACAAATATCTATGAACGTAGAACCTTCAGGACTGCGTTAAACATTGAAAATATCCGCCTACCTCTCCGGATTAAGGGTCTTATTGTGTTGTACCATTGAAATACTGAATGGATATGGTTAGTTTTCTATTATGGACTATCATTAAGAGTGTCATCAAGTAACTTAAGTTATAAAGCTATAAGAGGTCAATGTCTCTTTCGTCAGGCAAAAAATAAACAATAGTTGTTAAACTACATTTCATTTTATTTACATCTACAATAATTACAAATCTATGCTACAACAAAATACTAAGAAATCAGTCAAGATGAATACATTAATTCTGTCAAGGGTGTCGGAGGCTCAGGCAATCATAATCTACACATCCTGAGTTCAATCCCAGTGTGTGTGTGTCTTTCTCAATTTTCTAATTTCATACATAAATTTATTTCGACTTACTTAAGGTGAAGATAATAAATTGACTATGGCTTAGTCATATAGGGTAGGCACAGAGCCCATTGGGATATACAGTGAGCTGATGATACCCTATTTCCTATTTCAGAGCGATGAAGTCACAATTCACTCAGTAGTCCCAAAGACGTGTGTCACATATCACTACACCATTGCACAGTACACTGGTCACTTGATATGTATCTGAACATAAGTCGAGGTGGAGTTAGCTCGTCTCCAATCAAGCCAGGCCTTCACTTGGGGGTCGGAGCGGTCGCCACGAGCCTCCAATTGTTGGTAATACGCTTCCCTGATTATACGGAAAGCGTCCACACTCCTGTATGGCAGCTTTGTTATGGGGTCAATGTAACGGGCTGGACGTCTGAAAAGTTTACATTTGTTTGTATGTAGAATATAGAAGTAAGGTAATAGAAAAAATGTAAGTTACTCACTTGGTGACAGCGCATAATAACTCATGTTGCTTCTTGGGTTTTGATGTTCGGAAACATGATTTAAAGGCTTTATTTCTGATGTCGTTTTCAAACGATATTAGTGTCCTTTCATAAAAATTACAGTTAGCTGTCTTAGGTTTGTTTTGTTTTTCATTTTTTCTGGAATGAAATTTTTATAGCATACTTAATATTCAAATTACTATTTTATATCTGAATTTAATATTGTAAATATAAAAAATAAATTTCAGAGAACAGTATGCGCGCTTTTTGCAATGGCTCACACTAACCCTGATGAATACTTACAGTTTCACATCCTCAATTTTAATCTCTTCATCAGGCCCAACTACATCCATCTTCGTCCGTGTAGTTCTTTCCAACTTTACCTCCGTCTCCTCAACCACCGGTTTCTCTTCACTTACATCATCAGCATTGTCACTTGTAATTTCTAGATGTAATGATATATTAATATGAAAACTTTGTATACATGTAGTAAGAAATTATTTTCCTTCGGTAAAACTCGGATTTTTATCTAAATACGATGACACCCTAACTATCAATGAATGATCGTATTAAATGAGTGACATTTTCATATCCATTACCATGGAACTTTATTGTTTATTGTCAAATGTCAAAATAAATGTCATTCTCCAAGATGGGTACTGAAGCCATTTGAGAAAATTAGCTTTTTCCATAAAATTACAAAGGAAAATCTATTCTCACTATATCTGTTCCTCTCTTTAAAGTAATTGTGAACGGCTAAATGGGAAATTTGACATTTAATTAATGTAGAGTAAACGAGCATACAGCTATATATTTTTTTTTTACAAAATTTCCGATAAATTATGTGATTGACCTTTATTGCTAAAGTTACCTTTTTCACTCTTAACCACATCCGCCTCCTTGCTATCATCCTGAGATGTGCTGTTTGGTATATCTTCAGGTGCACTGTTCATCTCTGATACTAAAGGTTCTGGTACTGCAAATGAATGATACCTGCGTAAGGAATGTATATCATTATTTATAACCAATTTAAAACTTTTTTTATTTTTGAACCAACAATTCAAATGAAAAATGTATGAAAAGATTGTTGTCATTGTTTATACAAACAGGTGGTTGTCAAGATTCTATTGTTATAAAAGCTTGGACACTCAAGGTAACAAAACAAAAACAAAAATTCTAAATTACCTTATCACAGGTCCAGTAATAGTTTTCTTGATAGGCCGCACTTTCTTCCTTTCCAACTCATTTTGTTCAAATCTTTCTGAAAATATTAATAGCATTTTAAAATATTAAATCATTACATATTACCAAAAATTTTGTACCCATTTTTTATAAATACTACAAAGAAATAAATGTCAAATTTGACACAGTTAATGTCAGATGTTTTTTTTTATGTTGAGAGACATATAAACCAATTTACAATCGAACATGAAAATAGTAAATATTTGATTCAAAATTATGATTGAATTTGTAATAATAGCACTACTAATATATGATTTAAACAGTCATTTGTTTTGATGGTAACACAAACATAAATAAGTTAAATTATTTTTACCAAAGAAAATGAAATTGCTTATTTTGTTTAATTTTTCATGAATGTAATATTTACTATGAGTATTTTAACATTGAATATAAGTAAATCTTACCTAAACTTTTCAGATTTTCCTTTTCCGTGATAAGCGCTTCTTCTAGCAATTCTTCTTGTGTGAGGACTCTTTCCTCTACTTTTCTAGGCTTCTTCTTCTTTAACTCCGACCTTATTTTGATCCTTTGCTGAGTCTCTGCTGACTTAACTGCTGTACTCTGTCTTATTGACTTTCGTTCTGGAAACAGTTTATGTGTGGATATCAGGGAAATCATAGACAGAGTTAATTACTCCATAGAGCAATGTTTTGTGCATTATTTGTAGTTTAATGAGTATTTCAAAGCTCAAAGTAATTGTTCTCTTAGTATTTATAACTGACCAGAAATATTAAAACTCTCACACATCACGGAAAAATATGGATTCTTAGAACACTTTTTTTAAGAGTAGGGTGCAAACTAGTGGCTGGTACACAAGGGTGATCATAGACACCCATGGACATCTGCAACTCGAAAAACTACAGATGCATAACCACTTTACTAAGGCATGTAACAAAGAGGCCAAGTAAAGTGTCCTTGACCAGGATTTTCATATTCTTAGTTAGGCTATATAGTTTACTTATAGACATACCTATTGATGAATCAATAATAAGTTTATCAATCTTCTCCACAGGTGTCACTGTTGTCTCTTCTTTATCTTTGTACTCTTTAGGTTTTTTTACTGGTTTCTTAGTTTTCTCCGCTACACCTTTTCTTTTTCTATTTGGATCCTGCAAGGTTTTTAAAAAGTGGTCAAATAAAAATTTCACTTTCGTCATCATGTCTATTCCTAACAGAATCTGTTAAGCTGTTATTTATCAAATTTAATATGATTATTTTCGCTTGTCCACTGCTGACTAACATTATTCCTAGATACTAGATATTTACTTGAGTTAATAAATTATAAAATACTTGCCCTGTAAGCTTTTGTATTAACTTTTCTTTTCTGTTTTTCTTCGTCATCATGGTCAGAAGTTGGCTCATCGTTTTCCTCGATATCAAAATCGGAATCCACAACATCTTCCGTTTCTTTTTCTTCACTTAAAATGTAAAAAAAAACGATGTAATATGACATTAAATTTTTAATATTGCATTTAATCAATTTTGTTTTTGATGATATTTTAAAAGTAAAAAGTTACTTGATAAAAAGAACATTAAACATACACATAGTCATTATCTTCCTCTGTTTCTTGAAATCCTCCGTAAGTTGTTTTGTAGAAGTCGTCCTCTTCTTCCTCGTCAAGCAACTTTGCCATTCGATTGCCGGCATTGGAGCGCCGTTCTCGTTGAGCCATGTTTACTGGGTCACTGACACTAAGGATTTAATGGTCATTAACCGCACTGTAATTTTTTTATCAAATGTGCTTTATTTTGCGCTTAAAACAACAACGCTATCAACAAAAATCAGGAAAACTAAATGACATTGACAATTGGCACAAAAGTAGAAATCTGGCATTGACATTTGGTGACGACTACGATTTAAAGGCAGAAGCAATAATCATCATGACACATTTGTAGCAAAAATATGTCTTGATATCCTTAGTCAAACTCGCTCAGGAAAATAAAATACCTTGCCATATTGTGATAAACATATGTAACTAATTTCATATAATGACAATAGAAATTTCAATAAAGAAGAAAATTTGTTGGCTTGGCATTTACATTCTAATAGAGTGGTCACTGCGGTTAAAAAAATATGCACAAGCAATTAACATAGAATAATTCTAAATGACTTAAAATTCTAGATTAATTTTGAAGTGACATTTTGTGGTAGTAGTGACGTTGATGTAGAATGTTGCAATATCAAAGGATGCCTCTTAAAGGAGATGCTATGTTTATATTGTTATTGAGCAAATATCTGACTCATATTTAAAGCGTGTCGAACTTGTTACGTTATATTTCGAGGTGATCAAACAATAGGAGCTGAACCTTACGGACTCTTGGTTTGTCCTTGGGTTTGCGGTGGCGGTGGGGGG
>JAODUI010000032.1:1947268-1978906 GCA_027563995.1 Papilio gigon
TGCCGCTCCGCGTGGATGCGGCGGATCGTCTCCAGCTTGGTGCCGTACATGGCGTCCTCGTGCGTGCCTTGACAAGAAGAAAATAACTGCTATAGAATTATGAAAGATCATCCTCTTATCAGCTGGTTCGAGTGTTAAAACATAATTAAATACTAAATATGGTGGTCTGAAGATATTTAGTAAAACAGCTATAAATGGAGACTTTTTGTGAAGGAATTGATTGTAATAAATAGTTTTATTACCATATTCCAAATACTCATTGGCGGCGATGTCCGCCATCATTTCCTCGTGGGTCACGAAGTAGTAATGTCTGCCGTTCTCTTCGTCGGGTCGGGGCGGACGAGTTGTATCTGAAAATTTTACACTAACATTTATTAAAAAATTTCATCAACAACATAATATCATAAATTTATCTGCTGATAATTTAAACAAGAAAGTTGCCGTTGAGCTCACAAAGGCTCACCAGCTCCCCCTCTGACAATGTCACAAGCTTCATCACAAGCACAAATCGTATAGGTCTTGTTCATATATTCTAAGAGTTCTCTCACCGGGGCAGTTAAGTTGGTCGCAGTATTAGGTTGTACTCACGCGGTATGGGGTAGGCGTACTGGTCCGGGTGTCGCGCTATGAGCGTGTTCTTAATGTGACGCCGGCCCACGCCGTGCGCGCCCAGCAGCACTATCGTCTTCCTTTGGAAAGCTGTAATAGCGTGAAATTATTAAACAATTAACAAAACATGGCATTTTATTAGATTGTCCTTTGTTGTATAATATTGTGGTTGTCCAATATCTTGGCGGATAGGAAAATCATACGAATTGTTGCACAGAACACAATAACAGGTTTAGTGGGGCGTATAGGGATGCAGGGAGATAGCACACAGACTACAGATGCCTTTAAGCCGCCAATATATTTAGAAACACTTATACCAGAGATTATACGATGTAATTTAAAACCAAAGAAGCAAATTATATTACAATAATATAAAAGGTTAATATTTTATTTCTACATATGTTTCAACGAGAGTTTTGAGACTTGTACCAATTCATACTGTCGACTATCACATAATATATGCAAAGTAAGAATTCGATGCTGTACATGTTTCGTTAGTGGAATCTCACGACCAAAATCACCTCTAACTTTTATTTTATAACGTACTTACACGGCAGTTTAACCACTTCTTCATATGTGACGACGTCCAGTTGATCAAACACCGCGTTGTGCTTCGCCAGATATTTGTCCTTTGATTGTTTCTTCTTACGTCCAAATATGGAACAATTTACTGAAACAAATATTGGAGTAATTGATTTTTTTTTAGTACAAAAATTTCTTGTCCTAATAATATAATTGTTCATTTAAGCTTAGTTATCTTCTAGTACTGATTAAAAACATACTACGGCCCCACTCAGAATGACTCAGGACTACCATTGGTAAGGATGAAACTTGGGACTGTTTAAATATTGAAGGTAATTAAGAGTAGCCCTTAGTGACAAACGTTTCTGAGTGATACCGTAAGACATAAAAAAATTGTATTCAAGAACACTTTTAAACTATTAAAAATTTCGTGAGACATTTCACTATACTACACTACTACTCTCACTGAGTGAGCGCCGGGCCGCGAACGCGCTATAGTACCGATCCCACTCACCCTGAAGATGAGCCCCCGAAGGGCTCGAAACTAGTCGGTACCGACACCGATTTACACGTGAGTTGGGCCGTTTTATAATTAGTACAAGAACACTTTTAAAATTTTAATATATGATTTATCAATAACCAGATTTAAAAATCTGATTAAACCTTTTTACACAGAATTCAAGCTAAAACGAAAATTGTAGTGATGTTTGAAATACGATATTCGGCTCAAGTAATATCGAATTTTTAACACTATATCTGAAGTATGAAAACCATAAGAGCTATATTGAGTTCGGAGTTATGTCGAAAAAAAAACAAATATCTAGAATTTCCACTACTAAAAGTAAATACGTACTTAACACAATTTGAATTATAGTGGATTTGTGATTTTTAAAAATATTTCCAGTCTATTTAGTAAGTTAGACAAATTACTGCCATAAACATATAAGATATAGAACGTGTCATCAATAAATTTAATGTGTTCTTGTTCATTATAGTCTGATGACGTCATATTGAACATCGCTTCAACATTGAAACATTGCCGACCCTCTCATTGTCTTTAATAGAACAAAGACGATGTGCTTGTACAACTATGGCTATTGTAGTGTGTTGCTACGAAATAACATAATAACAAATAAAAAGGTAAGATAAACTAGCATAAATAAGTAAAGAGATGACGGTGTGGATGGATTGTGTGAAAGAGGATACGCGTAAGAAGGGTATGGCCCTCTGTAGGATAAGGGCCAGGTTGATGGCTACATTTTTACAAATTAGAAAATAGTCAAAGAAATAGTGAACATTGTAACGTTTTAATATTGACAATGTTACCTACGCTAAACTACAATGTTACACTTCAGTTTAAAGATGGTTTGTATAGAGTGAATTGAAACGTGCACTGTGTTCAAGCTTCCTGCCTTAAGCCAGTATTAGCATACAAAGTGTCAGCTCGTCTTACCAATCGGTTATACATCAGTCACCAAATCGATTAAGACAAGTTGACGAGATTTTGTTGGCTTTTATTGTATTATTATTAATAACAATAATTTTGTACATTCAGCTTTTATTCGAGTGTTCTAAACAGATTGTATATTTAACAATCTTGTGTGTTAGGTACATTGTTTTGACTGTCATGGGTACAGACGTCAATCGAAGCACGTTTAAATATAATTTATATAGTGTTAAATATAGAGTTTGAACGTATACCTGTGTTCTCGCAGCCATCGGTGTGTGACACGCAGCCCTCGGCTCCTAGCCGCACAACATTACAACACGGGTCATGCACACGCCAATGGAATCACACCGTAATGGAGGCATAGGGTTGCTACATCGATACGAATGGGCACGCAATATTGGGGCAACGCTCTAAGTCTGGATTTAGGCATTTTATTGAGGAACTAGCTGTTTCTGTATGACTTCACCTACATGCAATTCCATACAACTAAGATTGATTTCACAAAATTAAAAAAAAAAAAACTTTTTTTTTATTATGGCAACCTTCCGGTCTTCTTGTGGTTTTTTATCTCTTTCTCGCGTTTTTGTTTCAATTTACTTACATCCAACTTCAAAAGCAAATTGTAAACTGGCCGTGTAGTTTTAAAACACACAAATATATGAAGTAATAATCACGCAACCGAAACCTGGGAACAGTTTGCAGAATTCCTAAACTGAAATATTCACTTAAATAAAGCTATTAAATTTATGTATAAACTTTATTGTAAATTAATCTCAGAGCGTTACCCACTTGTACTAGATTAGGCTCATGTCGGGGACTGTACAAACTCCTTCAATCCATTAGAGTATCAGTAACAAAAACATTAAGGTACTTGCTAAAGCAAATACTTATCTTTCTACTAAATAGCTTAGGATTTCACACATAGATACGTTCTTTAGAATTTCCTTTATCATGAGTCCATGCACGAGTGTACGATAACAAATTTGATTTTGGTTCAGGAAACAGTCTTTACTTTTAGCATAGTAAAAGTGAATTTACGTACCGACTTTAGGTCCAATGGTATTTTGAAATGAAAACACACAATATTAATGACGTGACAAACAAAATCACTCCAAGCTAACACTATGCGCATGCATTAAACACCAACCTCCAAAGAACTCACCACACTCAAACGATCAGACTACTCAAAGTCCTCACCTAAGGAAACCTCAACACTCTACATACAGTATTTTACGCGAGATTAGCAGTTACGGTTACATCTTTGATAAGAAATCAAATTCATTATTTAAAGTTATTGTACCAACTGTCAAATTCAAGATGATAAGAAAAACCATTGTTAAAAAAGAGTTTTGCTTGAATGAGGAGAGACAAAACAATAAGACGGGGGAGACGAACAACGCAGATAAAAAACCGTTCAAACCTTGGACCTTCTTCAACTGTTGTATACCTTTTAGTAGAAGTGAAGTGTGAAGTTAGTCTTGAAGAAGGAAGAGAAAGGGTTGATAAAGAGAACAGAGATCGCGTCTACCTTGATCGGCGTTAGAGCGCTCTGCGGCGGCACAGGCGGCGCGCCACTCCTGCAGCTCGGGGCTGGGCACGAGCCCGGCCGAGCCGCCCGCCGCGTCCTTACGCGCCTGCCACCAATGAGAGTCGTCCTTGCTGATTATCTGCAAACATTTGCTGTATTAACAACGGCTATATTTATATAGTATGTAGTAAAACCTGTACACATAACATATACGGAAGAGTAATACTGTGCCGGCCCTCCTTAGGGAAAAGGGCAAGTTGATGATGATAACGATATACATTACACCTCTACTTTGAGATTAAGTCTTGTAGACTTCCAACCTTTGTATTAAGAATTAACAAAAATTAACAAATGTCAATGATAACTTGGTGAATGATAACATGAAGTAATACCTGAAGTATATCTCCAGTGTTGAAGGCAATGCCAGCTTGAGCGCACGGGATCAATTCATCTTCTAGGGGATCGTAATCAAATTGCGCTCTCACGAATATCTAAAAGGTAAATATAATGTAAGCACCTATTTTATTTACATTTTAAGATACAATAATATGTAACATTTACTAAATGTAATTGAAACTTTAATTACCTTCTGGTATCAGTATCATTTTAAATTCTATAATCAATACCTACATACACTACATATAGTCTATCTATTGTTTACCAAAAGCATACAAACAAGAATAAAATAATGAGGTTAAAAATACTTTAGTATACTGATGCATAAATCAATATATTGAAACGAAATAGAAATACAAGAAAAACATGTCGTAAAGAATAAGAAATCAGTTATTAATGACGGAGTGAAGGCATGGTAAGAACAACAAGCGCACAGAAACGCAGATCTTCTCGGGGACGCGCAGCCATGCCCGGGCGACGTGAACAATACAACATAACATAAAGTTTATACGACCAACATAAAACAACATAAAGTAGCGACTGCTCCGTTTCCAGCTACTTACTAGCACGGGCGAAGGCTTTATCCGGAATAGCTAGTTAGGAGGGAAAAATATAAAATTTTTATTTTGCTTTTATTATCACCGATTTGATTTTATGCTTTAAGGACAAGCATTTAGCAGTTATTTATGTGCGCTTGTCGAATCTTTGTACTACGCTTTAAGTTTCTTTTAGTTTGAAGCAAGCGTTAGTCACACTTCTAATTTCAAACATTCAAGTTAACCCAATACAAGATTATCTGTTACTATGAGCATCGTCAGAGTTGCTTCAGTTTAAAGGAGTGTTGCAATCGATAGAGTAAGCGTTCAGTCAACACACAGCTCTCTAAGGGTTCAAAACTTAATTAGATTAGTTACAAAAAGAGGCGTAGCTTACCTCGCACGGCGGCGGCGCAGAACGGTACGATGGTACGATCTTGAAGGTTACAGATCCGCGAGCCTCACGCTATAATGTAAAAAAGCGTTCATTATCATCTCATCCCCTGTCGAAACATTTGCATGGAGGTCTGACAGTGACTTTTGTATGAATGTTTCGGCAGCAGAGGTTCATTTTAAATTAACTACAATCCATAAAATATGAAATGCACAGAATTAAACAGTATATACATTTGTAAGAGTACAAATACATATGGATTCCTAATTTGATCTGGACCACTGTTCTCGAAGGAGTAATCCTAATGTCTATTGACTGAGCGATGAATATCCCAGTCTTACCAGCATCCGTTGTAGTTGAGCTACGGACTGGTTGGCGACGGGTGTGCCATTGATCTCCCTAATCTCGTCCCCCACGTGCAGCGTCGCCTGGCGGTGGATCATACCGCCGTGCATGATGCGCGCCACAATGCAACGACCGTCGTCAGCCAGCTTCAGCGTTATACCCTGTAATAACCGTTACATTCAAATTACGCTCGACAGTCAGAATTCGATCTGTGCTGAATATAAATTGAGCTGTTTTAAAAAAAATTGGATCGGTAAATAAGAAACAAAATTACAGTATCGGGATTTTGATCATGAGTAAAAATTTAGTTGGAAGATATCAAATCATAATTTGGATGACTAGTAATTGTACCGCTTGCATTCGAAAATATTTTTTGAAATCATAACAAACTGCATTTTTCTGAAAGTAAAATCTATAAGAGTCTAAAGAATTTTTGAAAGCCTTTAAAGTACTGCATTGTTATCAGAAATAGACATGGAGATTGAATCGCATTCAGAGGACGTCATTCGACTAATTTATTGGGCAAGTGCAATTTCGTCGTGTTAAAGACGTCGGAATCTGATTGGAACTATATGTCTGCATTGAATGGCCTATGTAGGTTACACTTGCTATAGGTTTCCTATCTGAGGAGAATATCATTAATTCAGTATTTGCTTCTTCATACCTACTGCTCCAGCCAATATTACTATTGACCGCATAGCTTATCTTCTGATCTCAATGAGTTTAGCTATGGGTTCTTACCATGGGTTCGTCTGTGTTCTTCTGGAATTGGACGAGGCGCACTCTGGTCACGTTCTCAAACTCGGGCTCGGTGTCGTCGTCATCGTCCTGCGCGGGGGCGGGGGCGCGACCGTTGACTGGCGGGGGAGATGCGCGCAGCGACTCGTCGCCGTACACCTCGCGCGCCACCACGTCGTGCGCCTGAAGCAACGCCTGCGAACAAACAATTGTATGCATGATTTACTTTGACTATTCTAAAATAACCTTACACATTATTTCAAAAGATAATCCCTTAGGTGGTTCTTCAATTAACTTCTAATAAATCTTTTTATTTGTATGTTCATTTACTTTCTACTAAAAGAATGTTCCAATTCCAAAGTCTGTATAACTCTGTCAGGTTGCATGTTCACGAACATTTCCCATTGCATTGTGAATTAATCGCTTCTCAGATTCTCTTTCGCAGATTGTGTGGCAGAACATAATTCATCTATCGCTGGACGTACGCACGGGGGAATATTCGCGATATTTAAGCTACGATATTGCACTGATCCAGTAATCCGCGGAAGCCAACATCGGCCGCGTGGAGCGCCCTCGACACTAGCCCGGAAAATACGCAGCGCAATAAAACGATCATTATACCGGCAAAGGATTAGCTTCCGCTCTATGTAAAATATTGCCACTGAAATATACTACACTTTTAAAAAGTTAACTAAAACATTTTCACATCAAGGAAACTAACTGAGATTCCAGTCTATCATTAAATTAACACATATTCTGTAGTGCGCAGAATGTTTTATTTTAAAAGTGATTTGAATAAAGACGTTAAATTTAAACATATCTCTATTATTTTGGGACCATTAAATGGGAGACTGCCTCGGCTAGTTGTAGCGCAGAGGCAAGGCTAATCCGATCACTTACTAAAATTTAAGCACCCTCGTAGAGCAGTAGCTTTTGCCACGGAAAAAATCTAAATTTTGTGCACTAAAATTTTATTTCGGGATTTTACCTTAATCGTTATTGAGACTTTCAGGTCATTAAAAAAAAATGATTGACTAAATTTTGCCAGCACATTACCATCTATGGAACCACAATGTTTCACTTATTTTGCAATATATTCGGAAACATATTTTATGTAAAAAAAGGTAGTTGAAAAGTATACGACAAAACACGAAGATTATTTAATATTATCTCATCCATCTTTCGCGCTGACAACTGAATGAGTGCACTTTGAAGACTTCGCACGGACACGTCGGACGGCGCACAGACGATAGGAATGATGAATTGATGGTATTATTCCTTACTCAAGTCCTTCAGACATATTCAAACGAAATCGGGTTAACATTATAGAAAGAAAATTTATTGTTTACTTATTTAAAATACAATCATATATTTCTACTGCTGATAAAACACTAGTTCATGTACAGATTTAGTTTATTCCGTTTCAATTTGATACTCATACATGACGACATTGATAACGACGACATATACAGTGGCGAAGGATTAGACCGGCCCTCACACCAGCGACGGCGTACCGCGTAGCGTAGGGCTACCCCAACAATCACCATCTCTATGATTATAAAAAAAAACGAAATCAATGACATGTTTCTTTTAACGGCTGTTTTAACAGTAGAAGCCTACGGTGAATAACTTTGACAACATAAATTATAGTTTAAAGAAGAAGAACATGTAGAAAGTATGTAAAAAAAGGTCATGGAGTAATAGATACATATTCTCTTTACAAAACCTTGGTACATCTCGTGTGTTCATCTTCACATTTATGCCAATAGGGAGCCCATCCTTATTATAGCCGAGATAAATATATTGCGGTACAATGGGAAACTTGTTCGAACGTATGAAAGTTGTCAAGGGTAAAAAACCTTAAAGAATCTTATACAAAAAGCGATCCCAACTAAGACCCTTTTCCACTAAGCTGCTATTTATATGAACAATGTATCATTTTTTTTAACATAATATTAAAATAACATAATTTAATAGGTCAGTCAGCAGCCGGATTCTTAACGTCAACACTGCACAAATTCCACCAGCACTGACGCGATTGCTTACAAATAAGTCGCACGTCTAATGGCTTTGTAAAAATGAGGTTTAAGTGGAAGTTGTCCGCAAACTATTATGAGTTCATACAGCGTTCATTTGATTTAGGAGCATGTGGGGTCGCGACAAAAACAAGGAAGTTTATCATAGTTCCGACACGGACGAGGAGAAAGGCACTTTTCGAAGCGTACTGTGCCAAATTCTATATACTGTAATGATATTTATTAATGTTACATTCTTGGTGTTAAAACAGATAGACAAATGAATAAACGACACATACTTTGTTCAGAAATCATGAAAAACCCATAAGTACAGTTATGTTGGAATGTATTAATAGTGACATAAATCTTTTATAACTCTCATATATGTAATGACATAAATAACAAAGGAATCGAAGTCCTCCCAGGAGATTTTCATATTGTTAGGAAGGTAACAAACCGTAGTAATGCTGCTCCGTAGAGCTCGCATGATCCATAAAAACACATTATATCTTCGAAAGGGCTCCCAACTAAATCATCTTGTTATCTCCGAATCTGAGACCGTATATAAAAATGTGTAAGCATGTTCACATTATAGCAAAACGATTTTAATTTTATCTTTGACCTCACCTATTTGGAATTAAATATTAGGTCCGTGAATGACGGCCGCGGACAGGTCGATGGAGCATGGGTTGACGTACAGCAAGATGGACCTGGATGATCTGGTCAAGTTTACGAGAGCATCCGAGAGTAGGCCGAGGACCGATAATCGTGGCAATCTCTGAGGGCGGCCTAAGCCCACCAGTGGCCGACACGTAGCTGATACGATGAGTTACACTACAATCATTTTTAACGTACATTGTATTAGGATTAAAAAATGTAATACACTATTTTTATATATTTAAAGCCACGAATATTCTCTGGCATCTCAATAACGCCGTACTAAAGTTTAAACTAAATCTGCATAGTGATTTATGAAGTAAGAACAATGATTTTTATAAGCGTCTAGCTTAGATAGGACTCGTGGCTGGAGGCTAAATATTGTAAGTCAGTGTGGAGCGTTATATTAAGTCCGTATATCAAACGGCTAACGCTACATAGCCGCTCCACTACTCGAGCTCTGCTATCAGATTACTAATTCCTGTTTTATTACGAGACCGACGCGCAAAACCGACGACACTCCAAATTAATAGTTGCCTACAAATTAACTTGAAAGTGCACTAAATTCAAAGATACCGACCGTCTTATAAACATACTGCTGTACAAGTTTCACAATTACGTTTAAAAATGCAAATGTTACGTTGATATATGTTAAAGATTGTGACAAAATAAAGTAAATTCTCAATGTAGAAGTGACATTAGCCTAATGGTTAAGGGTACGGATTTCCGATCACGTGTTCGAGATCGAATCCCGCCGTTCGACGGTGGTCGTAAACTTTCTAGCACAAGCTTAAACCTTAGTTGGAATGGTACAAGAATCTGTTAGTATTTTCATTTAAAAAAAACTAAATATCGTAATATAGATGTCAATCGTCCAAACAGTTGTACAAAAACATATTGCTATGCGTAAATAAAAACTGTGATAAAACATTTAAAAGCTTGTATTTCAATAATAGTTTATGGCACATCTATGAAAATGTCAATGATTACGGTATTCATCAATGTTCAACTAGAGCGTAGCACCCTTTCATCAGAACGCACCAATAGCGTACAAAGCAGTATCTGTATCAAAGACCTACGTTTGCGTGAATAAGTATTTTCATTTTATGTAATCGGTATTTCATTTAAAAAAAGAACACGATCCCTTGAACACCGGTAATATCTGATAAATGTGCCTTTCAACAACGTAATTCAATTCCTGTGACATCGATACAAACTTCGGTGAAGGAATATTGATAAGGTATTCCATTATAGACAAGATACGTAAAACGTTGTGCGTTTCATGTCGCAAAAACTTGGGTCTTATCTCGTCAATATGACGGGCCATTTTAAGAGTAGTAAAATAAAACTGTTGTAAAAAATTAACCATAAAAAAGAAATCCGTTATCATCTGCTACACTTAAAGTTGTTTGGTTTCAAAGTGTGTTTAATTCAACTTAGTGTAGATTAACTAAGACTAAGGGACGACCTTACATTCTTCAACAATTCTTAATTGGGGCACTAACTGTACTTAACTAAAAAATAGGAATAAATTTATCGATAAAAATTGTGGAAAAGAATGCAACACTTTGATAAGTTTAAAATTCCACTATAAGCTACTTAACTGAACACTATATTTCAATACGTAAAGACCTTAGAATACTGAGGCGCGACATTCAAGGCACTTACACTTTCCGGGGTACGTCGCCGTGAGAAAATTTAACGAGGAACATTTAATGGCTGAGTCGCATTAAAAGTTATTATAACTTAATGATAACGAACGCAGAAATGAGTAAAGCATGTCTAACTAAAAGCTTCTGACATAATATCAGAAGAAAGTAATATTCTAGAACAATATATTAAAATGTAGACAGTTGTATGACAAAGGTACATTTCACGACTCATAGTCTAAACTTTTAATTAAAAAATAAGTTATTCTAATTTGCTCACTAATTCAAGACGAACTGAAATCTTCATTTAAACTATGAAACGAAATTCGTCTTGCAAATAATTAAATTAAAACAGTTTTTGGATGTAGTAAGAATAACTTGGTTATAAACGTGGAAAAATTTATCTTTTGTATCAAAAACTATACTTAAATATTTGTATAGATATTTATTTTAAAGTAAACATATGCTTTCATCATCATCATCAGTCTAATGTAGTCTCTGCTGAACGTAGGCCTCCCGCATCGATTGCCACGATGACCGGTCCTGCGCCGCCCGCATTCAGTGCACTCCCGCAACCTTGACCAAGTCTTCGGTCCATCGTGCGGGAGGCCTACCAACGCTGCGTCGACTTGTCCATAACCGCCATTCCATGGCTTTCAGGCCCCATCGGTCGTCTGTTCTGCGGTCAATGTGGCATATGCTATGCAAAGAGTTATTACAAAAATAAAGTATGTTTTTTGTCATAGTTGAAAGATTTAAGGCATACATTTTCATGCAGTGCATGCTGTAGGAAAAAGGGTTATATGAATGGTTGATTTTCGTTAGTAATATATTATCATGAGGGTTTTTATCTGTCAGGAGGCATTACGCATAAAGAGGATTTCATTAGAATTATGTTCATCTGGTGTTACATTTGAATCTCTTCTATGGGTAAAATTTATTATAATTAGACGTGATTTGAAAAAAAACTAAACGTGCGTGACTTGAACTAAGATTTATGCGGTGTTCTAAAAACTTATGTGAAAATGGAGTAGGTAGTATACTTTCAGTTTACGTTATCGGAAACATTTTACAAACAACGTACTAAAAATTCGTAAAACATACTAACTAATTAAAAATCCCGACTTAAGTCATTTGTAGTTCGGTGTAGGTACAGACTAGTATCAGACTAGTCTTGTGAGTGAACCAAGGTATATAATCGTGCTCGCGTAAGTTATTTGGTGATTTTTAACAAGCGTAATGCAACAGAAGGGAAGCGACTATAGTCTAATGGTTAAAGGTACGGACTACCGAACTAGCGGTCGTGGGTTCGAATCCCACCATTCGACTATTGTCGTGAACCAAATTCTAACACAACCTTACCGGCTTAACCTTTCAAGCTTACCGGGAATTGTTACAAAAAATATTATTAAATTGATAATATTTTCCTAAAAAAAAACATAGTAATAATCAAGAAGACCCGAAAATGATCAGATCTTTTACTTAAAAAAAAACGCATATACTGAGAGAATATAAAAGAAGTTGCATTACAGAATAAAATACAATTAAAATCAAAAGTTTTGTTACGGCGCAGTTAACGAGACGCGCAGTGCAATCAGCCGGAAACTAACAGACTGCAGTTGTTTTTTCAGATATTGTTACATCACGCTTCATCTGTTTTTAAGCATACTATTGCGCAAATTTAAAAAAAAATCTAAAGCTCTTATTCTTTAATATTTAGCTAGACTTCACCAAACAATAATATTTAAATATGCATTATACTGCATTAATACATTTCTTCAAAGTATTTTTCTTAAAGTTTCTAAACAGTTACGACTTAGGGTCCTTCAAGAAGAGAGCGTACGTCCTGAAAAGTCTGGGATTCCTATGGCATTGCTGATGTCCAAGGGCGTCGGATCAAATAATTTTAGGCGATCTTCTTTTCCTATAAAAAAATCACCGTATATACCGGAGAGTTCCGCATTTAGTGGAAGGCATTGGGGAAGGCCTATATCCAGCAATCGGACAAAGACTAATGATGTTATTAACGAATGTTATCTAACTAAAACGCATGTCATAGTCAGATTTTAAACTGTAATAAAAAATAAAACATGCAACTATTTTCAATCAAAAAATACAGTTGCACTGCTCTTTATCACTGGGATATAAAAAGCGACAGAATAATGTAAGTTAAAAAAATATGCCAACAAACAGAAATGGAATATTAAATAATGTAATACATTCAATAAGAGAGCAGAGATGAGCACGTGTGCATCCGATCGCCGGCATCCTTTATGTAACGTATGAAAGGATACGAATGATGTACGATGCCCATTTCACACGGAGACATCTCCACACGTTTCCGAGGATTCTATGAAGAGTACAGAGACAGATAAAATTACACACTAAATTGTCTCTTATAGAAAAAAAAATATCTACAGAAAACATTACCGTCTACATTTATATACTTCAATGGAAAAAATATGTGAAGGGCATTATTTAGGACGGCATACTGTGGAAGGCATTGGGAAAGGCCTATGTCCAACAGTGGGCATACAAGGGCTGATGATGATGAGAATGATGATTTACAAACGCATTATTAAACTATCACTAACTAATATTAAATGATTTATTCTTACCTTCTGTAAGACTTAGGTATAGTCAGGACAACATTTTGGCAGTATCAAGTACTAATTTGTGAAAAATCTAACTTCTTAAAGTACTTATTCGCATATGGGAAGCACGCAATCGGATAAGACAAGAAGTATTTCCTACAAATTTATATCTACATACAAAAGTTTGTATGTTTTCCTGTGAACACTAATCGTGTCATTGTTTAACATTACCAATTATAATTATTTATACAGACTCCAATGAGTTGGACATGTATGTAAAAGATTTATTAAATTCATTTTAATCAGACACAAATTAATTCTTGAAGTATTTAGCAAACACTATTAGTGGTCACTAAATATGTTTAAGCAATAGTATTTCACAGAGTATAACTAAAGTCAACACTCGCTTAAAACCTCTCTCCGCTATCATTGTACATTTTTCCAAAATACAAAACACTTTCCTGGAATAACATCTATTAGCAACTCAAGTGACACGGGCTGAGAAGTCTTTGATGTTACACAGCATAAATTTTTCAGGAATTTCCATCTCGGATGTAATGTTTGTCGCGTGCTCGCGATCATATTTTGCGCGACATAATCCTTTAATGTACGAGTAACGATCTGATAGAATATTGTTGTCGAAATTAATTCTTGGAATTACATTTGATATAACGTCAAACATCTCGAATGAATGTCTCAGCATTATTACATTATAATTATATGAATCCTTACTAATAATAGCTATGTTGAGTGCTCGCTTTCAAGTACTCTAGCAATTGACACACGAATATAGTACAAGATAGCAAGATACAGTACAGATGAATTGCTTTAGAACAATAATGACACGTCTGGTTTCCTTCAAACACAACATGGAGGCATGGTCGGTGCTTTCATAAATGAGCACCGAATGCTGATGCGAATCTAAACATACTTTTAAAATGGCCTCAAGTAATTGTTACCTGAACTTTAATAATTACTTCGTATTTCCCATTACATAATAAATGTAGATATTGTAATAGGTAACAATATTTTAACAAAATATTACAAATATAAACAAGGTAATGGAATGTTAAAAAGGGACGTAAAGAGAATCGAAATTAGGCAAATATCGATCTATAGAACGAGTTTGAAAGCTATTAATAATAATGACTTGGCTTCAGTCCAGTTAAACGTTGCCGGCAATTAGTGGAACGGGGATTTTAACTGTCAAAATACATAACATCTAATTATCAGCTAGAAACTTTATATAGTACAAAATACAGCCGTGTGCCTTTATTTAAAAATGATTTTTTGTAAGTCTCGTTCGCTGATGGAAAATTTGTTTCAATAAATAATACTAAGTATTAAACTATTAAAACTTTCGTGAGTTTCATTACACTACTTATAAACGGCTTAACTCACGTGTAAATCGGTGTCAGTACCGACTAGTTTCGAGCCCATCGGGGACTCATCTTCAGAGTGAGTGGGAACGGTATACTGTATACGGTATACGGTAACGGTACTGACAGGAAGTCTTTTGGATAACTATTTATTTTAAAAATATTTCAAATAAGGAATTATACATAAAGTGGAGAAAATTATAACAAATAATCGCAAATATAAAAGGTTAGGTTACATTACAAACATATGTAATTTCGAATAGCATTTTAAATCAGGCAATAGTCAACGAGTCCGTTACACTCAAGATTGAGATTACAAAGCAAAATCATGACGTGAAACGAATTGCAAAAGCAATTTGCGAGGCAAGTGCGACAGAGGGCGCAACTGACTACTGCTGACACGGTGCTCGAGGATTAACGCGTTATAAAAACTGACATAATGAAAAAAACTACGCCGAAAAAACAAAAGCTCAAAGAGAAAATGTACACAACGAAGTTACTACGGACATCCAAATAAACCTGCACAGGAAATATTAATTACTTCTTGTTGTTTGCAATTCATAAAATAATTTAAATGTACACAGTTACGCTGGTGAACCTCGAGTTGAATTAAGGATTTCCATTTGGCTCAGTACTGGCATACACTT
The DNA here is from genome assembly GCA_027563995.1 of Papilio gigon. Lineage (NCBI taxonomy): Eukaryota > Metazoa > Arthropoda > Insecta > Lepidoptera > Papilionidae > Papilio > Papilio gigon. Next base: position 1,962,728 of record JAODUI010000032.1, read on the forward strand.
TACGCATCATATACATTCGTACCATCCATAATATGCACGTTTTTATGTCTGTCGTGATCTTGCTGTTCTATAAACCCGCTTGCCAAGATTCTAACAAAAACATTTCTCCAATAATATTGTACAAAATTATAATGTAGTCTAAGTCGACACAAATTAAAAAAAATAGAATTTAATATGTAAATTAAATTAATGAAGTCCTCAAAGCGATAATATGTGACGAGAAATCACATTGAATTAAATAAACAAAAACGAGGGTAAAGCCCGGCGACTGCTGGCTGTCGTAGCGATAGCGGAGGATTACGTCCTGATGCAGGTTTAAACAGGGCTGTAAATAAATAAAACATTATCTCGATGGACTTGTGGCTTAACATTTAGAACCCTTTTGCACATAGAGACGAGCCTCTCGTCTCTGCCCGAGTTTGACTTCTCTTTCTACGACTCGGAGCCTCGCTAGCTTAATTGGAACATACATCCCTAATCGCAGTGGTGGAAAAGGGTCTTATACACGTCGAGCTATTTGTAAATCTTGTTTACACGTACAGTGGAGTGATTTTGAATTCGGCGATTCCTTTGTATGTTTAAGCCGCAACAATGTGTACAAAGGAATTACTGATCGACATCTAAACTTATAACACGATTAAAATGAATTGTTTGTGTTTTCATTGCCTTCGCTGTGAGACCGGAGGACAAATGTACATATGAAATTCGAAAATTAAACATACATATGGTAGGGATCGAAGCTAGGATCTGCAGATTACAAGTGCTTAACCTCTGAGCCACCGATGCCCCCTATTTTTTTTACTCTTCGGAATCCGGTTGACTGGCTGTGAGACGCGAAATAAGATTTCAAATACAAAAGCTTCATCAAACTATAAGGTGCTTTAGAATAATTGACAACAATCTAAAATTTGATAAGAAAAGACAGTTGGGACACATGTAGTAGCCTGTCATCAATCTAGTTCATCTGAGATGCAAGTGACATACAAATTCCATTAGATAGGAGCAGCATTCTGTCAAAACCACGAACTATTGAGACAATGGATCAGATCGATTGAGGAGGTGGATGTGACGGATGCAAGACGTGGCCAATCACAGTATTAGACTCGTCTGTCATTGCTCTGATTAATAATGATAAGGTGAGATGGAAAACAAATGTAAATAGGTAATTCGTATACCGCTGATATAACTGTCACTCCATTAACTATAGGATAAAGATACAATGTTTAAACAGATAACTCTAACTTTGGATGAAATCAAATAAAGCAAAAACTTATTTTGACATTTAATTGAATTTCACTATTCACCGAAATGTTTTCCGTCTATCTGCTCACTTGGATGAAAGAAAATAGTTCAATTTGAAATAGCCTCTCGAGTAGTACGACACGGCTTAGCCCCGACGTCACAAAGTAACTTTTCCCAAACCGCCTTATCTTTTACAAACTTCCCTGAGTACTGGCGACAGGATGATAGGTGAGGATTAAGAAGAAATACGGGCAAAACTATACAAATTGAATTATATCCTTGCTTGGCCTTTTGCTAATTTATTCAAAACAAATATTATTACTTGTGAAAGACATCTTGTCAGTATAAAACAAAAGAAAATTATCCACCAACACGGTGTTGATTTCGATATCCTTAGAGTAGACTGCTCCCACTAAGTGAAGCCAATAAACGATTTATATGCAACAGTCAATCATGGAATTCTAGCAAATATTACGAACAAAAGATTCTGCGTCAAGATTTAGAATATTGTAAATTCTACAGCGGGAGCTGTCAAAGTTATAAATATATGGCAAATAGCACACAAAGTTTTCGCATCGTATATTATTGTAGCGCTGGCAAATGTGAATTCCAAAACTTTGTCTATATCGAAGGCGTTCTCAGCTCACCTGCTTAGAGCACTTGATGGGAATGTCGGAAACAATGACACAGATTTTCTAATATACATATTGTTTTTCATACAAAAACCACCAGAACAATTACGCTTCGATAAATTTAATTGTTTATAGACGCAATAAATATTATTTTATTTGTCTACTTACGTTCACGAATGAGAAACAATCTTGTTATTTAAGAGTGGAAATTAATTAGCATATAATTAGAACAAATACCAAGGTGGCTATCTTGAGAAATCGAATCTTTGGGTTACTATATGTGTCAGAGTCATACAAATTGAGACATCTTAATAACTTTACATATATATCAGAATAAATTGACGAAGAAGATATGAGTTAAAGAAGGGATGATTACTAAATATCATTTCTCATCAACTCTTACTCATATTTTCTAATTAGTATCAAATCGATAATACAACTATAAATTCCGTTACATTTTAGCTTAAAGAATAAAGCTGAGAAGGTTCCTTTCTCTCAGTGAAAAAGAACTGTAAGAAGGAAGTTGGCAGTCATGAAATAAGAATACGTGAGCGAAATATTTCAGTGTAGTCGCGATTCAACAAATTGACTGAGTAAAACTTTTGACACTGTAATTACGTAAAATATAAAAAAAAAACTTTAAGAAATAAATTGAATCCCAACTATGGGTTTAAAATTCAAAACATAACAAATGTAAAAAATAGTGAAAAGAGAAAACAGACAAAATAGTGGAATTTAAGGCTCAGAATGTCCGTAAGTAGTCATTTAAGAAAGTTACTTCGTGCATGGTGTACAACTAGTTGTGATAAAAATATGCATGTAGAGCACTAACAGTGTGTAAACAAATGTAACAGAGATGTTAGTAGTCACGAAATTTCCGAGGATACGTGAGCGACATTTTCAACATCTCATTTCTGCAGCTGTGCACTTTTTTACACAAAATAAGAATATATTTTACACAAAATTGTTTTTACATTTTATTGTAACTTTTGTAAGTCGTGATTTTATTCGTGTAATTTTATAATTCCATACATCCTATTAAAATATTAATTATTATATTACTGAACAAGACAATTATATTTATATACTGGATAACAAAGAATTATTTTACAACGTATAAACTAGTGTTTGACTATTGTCATTCAAACAGTCGGGTGTGTAATGTGTATTTCAACTAATTCAGTGTATTTTGTATAAAAAATAGCTTTGAGCATTTATCTACATTAATCTTAACTGTGTCAAGTTCCACGTTTCTTCACATAAGAAAGGGGCAAACGAGCGGCGGGATCACCGGGGTGATCGTCGATGCCCGTGTACATCCGCAACTTCCGGATCAGAAAGGATTCCGGATTAAAAAGTGTAAAATAAATAAGTTGTGTACAAAATTAGTAAACCGTTAGTGGTTTAAATCTCTTAAACGGATGTTGTATCAAAATGAGACGTGCATTATAAACTGTTAGAATTACGATTAATATATGCAAGCAAGTGTCGCTTCCCATTCTGATGCTAATGTGACCGGCGGAGCGCTATTATATTCATAAAGCACGAATTAAACTTGATAAATTTATGTTGGTCGTGTGACGTCATTTGAAATTTAAACAACAAAAGGATCAATAGATTTAAAAATGCTTAGATAAAATACTTCAAATGTATCATCTTTTTTTAGATACTTTGCAGTTCTATTTCCGTAAACAGTTCGTATTTTTTCACCGCCTTAATATTGCTAGGAATTGTTAATGTGTACAGTTTTTTTCTTTCTTTCATTTCTTTAACCGCAGTTGTACTGGGATAAGAAATTTTCAATTCTCGGAAGAGGTGAAATATTGTTCGGCCAATGAAAATGTTTTTTTTTTATGTTTGAAAAAGTTAATGTTTCTAAATAAAAAAAAAACACTTATGATTGATTTGTTTTATGTTTCCGATTTTTGAATCAGTTGTTTTTAAATTAGTATGATTTAAAACTAGTAAGAGTGCTAAATATTTTACTTAAAATACCAGTGCATTTTAAGTTCTAAATCCGAGAACATTTGTATCTTGAACGCATTTTTTTTAACTTTTAATGTATTCAGTGTTGGTTTTAGATTTATTTCCTCACCCACTCCTGTGTTTTATCTTTACATTATTCAGCAAAGTCCGTTTGTTTCTGCTTATTTACTCTTAAAATCTAAGGCATAATTAAAGTCATGCTTTAAGAAGAAAAAAAGAAAAGGGAATTTCGAAAAAGTGGACGGGTAAATATATGTTTTACATAAAAACTAAACCTCTGCTTTTTTCCACTACGCATTTCTTACGCTGTCAATAGAAAAACAAGCTTTACACTAACTGTAGCGATTTTGGAGGGACAATAAAGGGTGTTCTTATAATCGTAGTACTATATACTGTGCCAAAACACCTACTACTACTGTTCGATATCATCTAGTTATTCTGTACACCAACATAATTTATAACACAATGTCATACAGTTCTCTTTTTCTGTGCGCGTGATACTAGCATGGTTAAGAATATTCGTAATAAAAATTTTCGTATCAGCAACAATTCTATCGTATTCCGTGGAATTAGGTATCGGTATTGCGTTTTTCTATTTAAATTAAAACCGACCGAGAACATTTTCAGTTTCCTTCTATTTAAAGCTAACGTCAACTTATCTTTTTGCTTAATCCTCTCACTGTGAGATCGCTCGGTCCGAACTAGATTAACTGCTTCTTGCAATGGTTACTTTAGTCTGTTTTTTGTTACTCTTGAATATAGTAGACTCGACAATTACTTTTAATATAACTTACTCCCACGCTCAGAGTTACTAGCGAATCAAAGAGTTAATTTAATTAATAGTCACATATAGATTACACCAGACCAGTAAACCAGAATTCATCTAAGTTTTTTTTTTGTCAAACACAAAAATTCTGTGATAAATTATGTATATTAATAAAAATGAATTGCTGTTCGTTTGTCTCGCTAGAACTCGAGAACGGCTGAACGGATTTATCTTATCTTGGTCTTGGAATGTTCGTGGAGATCTAGGGAAGGTTTAAAAGGTAAGAAAAATTAGAAAAACTCCCGCGAAAGCCTTAAAAATAGTCCTTTTCCATTTCCCATACAAGCGTTTTTTTCCGAGGAGGAAATGCTTTTTTTTGTGTTTCCTAATAAATTCCAAAATCTTTTTATTTATTGCCTTTAAGGCGAAACAGTGTTCGCGGGGTCAGCTAGTTTATTATAAAAGCTTATTACACAAAAACACGACACGCTACGCAAGTGAAGGATGAATATCATTTATAGACATGGATAAAAATAATTTCATACATTTATGTATAAATCCTGCTGATAACTCGTTTTAACAGTACCATTGTGTTACAGGTCTTGTTACCTTTAACCCGCGTCTGCCCACTGCTGGACATGGGCCTTTCGCAATGACATGCTGTGGAGAACCACAGTATGCGGTCCTGCGGCTTCCACATCCAAAGAAGAATCTTATAGTACGTCACATTTAGTAAACATTTTCTATTGTTTTGTTTGTAATTTTGTTGTTTATGGTACATAGTTCATTAGAAACAAAAATCAAACCGTGCGGTGAACGAAAACATCAAAACTCAAAGATATGTGTTAAGTCAACCAACACGCACTGGGCCAGCGTGATTGACTTTGTTTTTTTTATTGCCTAGTCACCCTTGATAATAGGGTAGGCTCTGAGCCCCTCGGCGGGGAATATAGTGAGCTGATGATGAAAACATGTATTGTTAAAATACACGAAATTCATGTACAGAAATATAATTAAATAGACAGACAACTCAAACACAAAACAAACGCAACACGGAATTCCTAGTACAAATTTTAATTGAACGAAACCCAACGTAAAATGAGAGGAAGTACTATAATTGTGTACTCTGTTGCTGATACAAGTTGCCAGTCACGTTCTGACAGAAACAATCACACGGAACGCATAGCCAATGGATAAATAACTAGAAACCGTGACTGCAATCCATTTGTGAACATGCAAATTAACAAACAAAATTTCTATTACCATTTTTACTAGTACAATATACAATCGCAACAGTTCGAGGTGTTCCTCTTAAAAAAATTGCCCTGTCCACAACCTTCGCCCCATCTCACATATTAACAAATGAATTAGTCGTCAACCTGCTCTAACCACTGACCAACTTTCTCTCACAGGCATATTAAAAAAACTGTTACCTATTGGCTATTGAGCCCTCGTCACCGACTCGAAGCGACAGTAGCTATTACGTTGGTACACCGCAAATGGACGCATTGGTACGTACGAATGGTGGGATTCGAACACAAAACCGCTATACCGATAGTCCGTATTCTTACCCATTAGGCTATAGGCAATTTACATTACAGCGCGCTTTATCTTGTATATGCTAGATTTAATTAAAGCTGAAAACTAGATGTAGTTTAGGTATTGTATACATTCGTTTCAAATTACATGATTGAAATATAATTAATTAATTGACAATGTTCAACAAGGCACTAGTCGTGTTATACAAATAATATAATTATACGTTGTAATACAAACTCACTCAAATTGTATGACACAGAGTAATACATACATAGGTATCAACACGTGAATTTACCTTATCTATGGAGTTTCTGTATACTAAAAATGTTTTTTTACAAGTGTCCGTAAGTCCGCGTTTGTTCCTGGTAATCTTCGTAACCGCTGGACTGATTTTGAAGCGAAAGTCACGAGCTTTCGCTAATTCAAGATGTAAGTAAAGTAAGAAATACATAATACATAATAGAGTGAAGGTAACTCACCTATCCGCCATTTGATTAAGCGACGGGCTGACTTCAGTATTGAAACGGTTTTAAAATAAGTGTGGCGCGATATTAATGAGGGTTGCCAGACTTAATTATTTCCAACGCCTCCATTACGCAGGCCGCCGGCACCATTTGCGGCTGCCTTTGATTAACCGAACGTTAATAGCAAAGAGCAGTACTTTGAAATGTCCTATGGCAACCTTAACAATTTAATATAAAATGTTCTCTAAAAAAGTTTGTCTTGCTTAATATTTAATAGCATTATCCATAAAGAAACTACGATAAACCACGTTTCTTTGGTTTTTATTGTTAGCTTATTTCTGTGGGTTCTCTGTCTACCCATTAACGGCGATGTTTGTGCCTTTTAATTTCTTACAGCTCCATCTATGAGTAGCTTTTAGATATACACCACAAATCTAAACGCAATATTTTTCTAACATTAAGTAATAGATGGCGCTGATATAGTTTACTTCTAACGCAATATTTGTTCACTAAAATAAAAATTGATTTTTTGCGTAACAGTAGTAATAACATAACCTACATATATAACTTATAAATCATACCTGATTATCATCGTCGCTTTGGAAGGTCGCCAGCCAAAAGTCTTCAATGTTCTCTGGATAATCACATTCGCTCTCAGGATCTGGACTTAAACAGGCCTTACGATTTTTAAACACCAAAATAAGTCCACCATCCTCTTCTTCCGGCCTCCATGCACCGCACATAGTCGCGACAGTTCGTTTCAAGGGACTATTAACAGTTAATTTAAGTTTTTTCGGTGGCACTTCATCGCCCGCCATTTCAATGTCACACTGCACGTTTGAAATAGAACCCGACATTTTTTTTAAAGTACGAGATTCTACTTTAGCGTTTAATACACTAACATTCCGTGTCAATTTCTTACAAACGTATCTAATCATACGTAAGATAAAGGGATCTTCAATTAAGTAAGGTTATAAACAAGACTTGTGAGTAAACAAAATCACAAACTTTTAAGACCAGAATCACAACTCACGGTTAACCGAACAACTACTAATAAACTTGAAATACACTGTAATGTTCTTAAGAGAAATAAAAACTGGTTTCAGTACTTTTGCTTTACCGGTTATTTTGTTAAACTCAAAATTAAACATTTAGAGGTTAAGAAGCCGCTTGCTTCAAACAGCTGATAGAACCAAAGTATGGAACTCGTGTTGTTGTTGACAGCGGCTGTTTCAAATGTTGCCATTATATCACCAGGGATGCTGTCACAAATTTTTAGAAATTCATTAATTTTAGTACAAATTTCATTTTTGATGTAATTCAAATGAATTTAAGGTAAAAACATAAAATATTAAATAGATAAATTAAATATTTAATTTTTAAAATTAAATTTTTCTATTTAAGTTTCTAAATCAATTTATAACAGCGCCATCTAGATAGGCTAAATATAACTTCGATAAAATAAAAGTAAAATGGTGCACTTTGTTTAAGCGCCGTGCTTTTCTAGCTATTTGTTCTAGACACAAATCTTAAATTTACTGTTTGAAGTGATTAAAACATTATTTAAAATTTAACAACTAAATGGTAAATCTAACATTGAATATAGTGTCTAAGTTGTCGTGATGCTGACACCGATATACAGATGGCGTAAGCAGTACGAAAACGAAATTTTAAAAGCTATTAATTTAATTTAATACACAATCTAAATGTAGCAAACATAGACAACCATAGTCTTTCACTAGATATAGTCCTATAGCTCATAGTCAATATAATAGACTTTTACGGTTCAATATAAATAAGAGCGAGAAAATTGATTTTGAACTTTGGCATTGCCCTAGAGGGCATCTTTACATTTAAATAAATTGTTTACAAAGACATCATGTCTTTGATCCCCTCACAAATTTAAATTCGTACAACAGATAGGGTTGACAAAAATCGAGTGTTTAATGTTTTCTTTATCAACATTCGTTGTTTTTAACGAAGGTAAATAACTGTCATGCCCTTTCCATTATTTTTATTCAATCATTTAGTCGTGATCAAAGAGACACTGAATACTGTATTACTTGACTATAATTTTTAATCACTTAAAATATGTTTAATCGAGAATGGATTATATTAGCATTAAACTATAATTAAGCTAGCGTTAGCCCACAACTTCGTTCGCTAGTTATTAAAGAAAAGCTTAATTAATTATAATCTTTCGTTTGTATTGGTACGATAGATTAGAGGTTGAACTATACTGGACTATAATTATAATAATATCACAATGAGAACATAAGCAAGAAAAGTCTCTAAAAGGAATACAAAAGCGATACATTCCTAGCTCACCTGATTTTTATAATCAAAGTAAAAAAGCAACCATAGCAGGCAGGCATTATTCCTGCATTTTCATTGTGCGCACCGCAAAGGAGTGGAATAAGTTGCCGGCATCAGTGTTTCCGTCCAAGAACAATGTGGGGACCTTCAAGAGTAGAGTGAATAGGCACTTACTAAACTAGCACGTACCATATTTCGACCACATCATCCCACATCGTGTGGGATCGTGGTCAAGAGTTAGTTTAGAATAAATAAAAAAAAAAATTCGCCACACCGGAAATGAGGGCGATAACATAATGCCATAGCCATAGCCTATGTGTTGTTACAGACTACATCCATGTCATTCATTTCAGCAAGATCCGTTTAATTATTCTAGAAATACATACAAACAAATGTCCATCCATCCACATTTATAATATAACTAAGACTACTTTGTACGTTGCTATTAATGTGTTACTTACATTTTAAGAAAAACTAAAATTTTCGATCCAATCTAGTGTTCTTGTGTACTGGGTTTGACTAATACCGACCGATTCCATTGAAAATGTTTGAATAAATGGCAAACTTATAATCTTTAAAAAATATTTCAAATGGTTGTTATGACGTCAACAATATATATAATAACTAATAAATTATATCAAAGAAAGGAATGTGTAGTATCTAGAAATACGCATACATATGAGGTTTTATCGAAAAATATAATATTAAAATTCTTAAATGTTTCCGATAACGACAAACAATTCATTGACTAGAATTTTTAACATTCATTTTTACTTGAAAATTAGTATTTAAAAGAAAAATTATTACAATAAGTAACTATAAGGTTCTATTAAATAAAATGATTAAACAAGTTATTGTAACAATATCGGTGTTCATATTCGCAGTCGGAGCGATCGATGTCAATCGATTGAGTGATGGTCCAGTGAAACTTGACAGCGTGAGTTACGACCTAGAAAATTCTAAACAACTGTTTGAAGAATTCGTTGAGAAATTTAACAAACAATATGACCGAGAAGAATACAATCGTCGTTATCAAATCTTTGTTGATAATCTTAAAGATATAAATGAGAGGAACAAGAAAAGTCAATTTGCAACATACGGTATCACTAAGTTTGCTGATATAACACATGAAGAGTTTACAGCTCAGTTTACCGGGCTAACGATGAGTGGACGAAGATTTATTTTTGATGATATAGTTGATGTCGAAACTCTGTTAGACAATGTCGAAGCCCCCGAAGAGTTCGACTGGAGAGACAGAGGTGTTGTAACTGAAGTCAAATATCAGTTACATTGCAACTCCTGTTGGGCCTTCAGTGCTACTGGTTCGTAGATAATCCTAATACATCTGCTTTGACAGTTTTCAATTAATTAAATTTATTTTATTGCAAGCTTTTATTTATCTTCTCCACGTCTGCAATTAAATCTTGCAAGTTAAATTAGCTCAACTTTCCAGTTTCCAATCGAGTTAAAATTTTGCGTGTATGTATAAATCGGATGACAATGAAATGTTATTGTGACATAGAGCTGATCATCAGATCAGCTTTAGTTCGTACGGCTATCTTCCAGCTCCACCTGATGATTTTAATTAAACGACGCAACCTCATCCAGTGTGCGCCCGTTTAATTTGTCAATTTATACTTTTTTTTATCAGGTGTCACGGAAGGCCAGCACGCCTTAAAATATTCGGAATTGGTCTCTCTGTCGGAAAAGCAGTTACTTGACTGCTGGCCTGCAAGCGGTGGATGCTTTACAGGCAATTTGCCACATGCCGGACTCAAGTAAGGAGAATTTATGTTATGTTTTGTTTTGAACATTTTTGGATGACCACCTGTCTGCAAGTCCGCATTCTTTCAGAGTAATTTTGATGTGACTTTTAACAGAATGTAGCTGATGCATGCGGAAGGAATATAGAATGTTCTTTAATACCGTGCTAAACCTAGTATATGTTTAAAACTGAAGGTTTGTAGCTTACATACTAGGGCTTCACAGATTCTCAGAAACAGTAAACGTTAATTGTAACAAAAAACAAAAGAGCGAGACAGTTAACTCAAATTTTGTGTTATAATTTCAGTGCCGTTGCTAAAATGGGCGGTTTTATGTCGGAAAGTGATAAACCATACGCGCCACGACAAGATAAATGCACATTTCAAAAGGACAAAGTCGTAGCACGAGTGAAGCGAGGATACATCGTGCGAGTTAATAACGAGGAGCAACTCAAGCAGTTGGTTTACCAGAAAGGACCTGTTTCCGTTGGTAATAATTTAACAAACAATTATGTACTTGATTCTATTGAGTTAATTTTTTGTAATGTATTGATAACAGTTTCTGTTATTCTTCAATGCCAACCTTTATGTAATTCAGGGGGAAAATCCAGATGAGACTGTAACTCAGTGAGAAAAAATTTAGAATAAGACTATGTCTTGGAAAGGGGACAGTAGTTTAAAATGACTCGGTTTGAATATTATATTTTGGTAGGATAGTGTTGCCATGATCTTAGGAGGTCATAGGATATTGTACTCGTTACTCTAGAAAAATATTTCATTAAGTATTTTTCTTCTGTTAGGAATCTATGCGTACAAGGGATTCGGCGTGTACAGCGGTCAGATCGTAGATGGTGCAGATTGTCCGGCTTATAAATTAGTGAACCATGCCATGCTCATCGTGGGTTATGGTGTTGGTATGTATTCAATTTTGTATTTAATACCTACCGTTTTATGGTGTTATTACTCTAAGGTCTGTTGGTCTTACGATGATCTTTAAATATGGGTGTGAAAAACAATAGATTTGATACAAGTAATAAGTTAAAGGAAGTTGGAAAGTCGCGACCGAGGTGCAGGAAGTAATAAAGAATACGGTGGGCTTCTCTGACGTTGCTGCCCCATAGACACACAAAAAAACAAATGAAAAAATCATAACGAAAACAGAAAAAAATGGAAAAGAAAATAGTACTAATTAAAAAAATAGTATAGTTATATAAGTAGTATAGTATAGTATAGTAAGTAGATCTATAATAATTCAAGAGCTCGGAACTAATAGTACAGGTATAAATAGAGCAAAAAAGAGTACAGACCGCGAGTTTGTAGAGGCACAAATAAACAAATTAAAAAAAATGAAAGGATACGGTAAAGATAGACACAGAATAACAGGGTAAAGAGTAGCAGTTACCTAATATGCCGATTCGTAGGACAGGGAAAGAGAAAAACATAAATACTAAACATACTGTCTTTACAGAGAACGGGATTCCGTATTGGATAATCAAGAACTCTTATAGTGAGTACTGGGGTGACAGAGGATACCTCAAGTTAATTAGAGGCAGGAAAGCTTGTTCATTGTTACAGTACGTCGCTTTGGCTGAAGTCGAATGATGTACATACAGTATGTAACGATAATAAACTAGAGATGTTTATGAAAATAAATGATTTGAAAATTTCTTAATTTCTTTATTGCATTACTAAATTTACATTATTATCCAGTTTATATTAATTTTTCGATAAACCAGTGTCTTCGGGAGAAATGATTCAGGGATAATAGATATATTGATACGGTAAATCTAAGAAGGATAACTGAACTCAATTTGCGAACATCTAAATATAGATGGCGCGACTTGTATCGGCTTAAAACCGAGTCGAACTGAACTCGTAATGTTAATTATTTTAATTATTAATTGTTAACATTCTATATTAAAGAAAGTCAAGGAACTTCATTACTTAATTATACAAAGTGACTATTGTTAATGTTAAAGAAAGTTCTAAGGAAAAATTACGTTAAATGTACCTACAATTTATCATATACGCAATGGTTACATTTTCATTAGCCGGTGAGATATGTTTTGGTCTGTCTGCAGCGCCTCCACTCAGGCGATTGGGCCGTCATAATCACACGAGCGACGTCCACCACATCTGTAAACTATCACCTAAATGATCCGCTGACACGTGACAAATGAACATAACTTAATAGTCCAGTGTAGATCTTCGGGTGCGGCCATGAAAGCGTCTCGAAGCTCCACAGCTGTGATATATTGTGGTCCTTCATCATCATCATCAACCTGCCCTTTTCCTACGGCATATATACTACTCTTTCATACATCACTGTCTTACTTACTCCGCTGGCGCAACGACCCGACGTGGGTCTTGGCCTCCGCCACAAGAGATCGCCAACGTCGCCTACCTGCTTACCCCTCAGGGTTACTGGCTGTGGTATGTTGTTGACTTTCTAGAATATTAATAATCCGTACCTTCTTAATGGTTTATTTAATCGTTCTTATCTCGCTGTTTTCGTGGCTCCGTCAAAAGAAATGCGTGCTCGCGAAAGATGTCTGAAAACACTTATATTAGCGGAGGTTTTCACCGCCGTACGTCACAGACAATCCTTGTGGCATTGCGCTACTGAACATTGTCACCATCGCTTTAGATTAATGTCGCTATATTGTTTTTCGAGTAGATTTTAACGACCATTTCATTTTTCTTTTCAGTTTAAAACCAAGTTTCATTACTATAGAAAAACTGAAGATGCTATTGTTTGTTTCGATTGCTTATATCTATTGAAACATTATTTAAGCATATTATACTTAAGCATATTATTATATTATACTAGCGATTTTGTTAACGAAGAATTTAAAAAAAAAAATGGTTTTTATTATAAGCATCGAAAATACATCACGTTCATGAAATATGTTTTTTTTTTAAATAACATACAGACACTGCAATCGTGTTAAATGTATATTAATAATATTAATTTCGTACCAGGGTAATAAGTAAAGAAAATATGCGATAAATTCACTACCGTAGCCTTAGTAGAGAGCGTGTGTTTGCGTAAGCTACTAGTAGATAAACAGAACAATAAGTGAGACGGTATACGTTGTGTAACGGGCGGGCAACTTTCGGCATGTCCGTCAGAATTAGCGTCCGGCTTTAACTATCGGCCCGGGGCCCACCTCAACCATAAATTAGATGCTGCTTGAGCGGTACAAGGGTTGACTTTGTTTCCATTGTTGTACAGCTTTTCTAATGTTATCGTATTAGAATACTAAATACGTATGTATTAACTAATGTATGTGTTGACATGGAAAAAAATAGTATAGTTATAGGCTTCTCGTCTTCTTTGTTTCATACTGTATTCTATCTGTCTACCAAATTTAATCTACGTCCGCTGAGTCGCTATGTAATAATCAATCAATCCACACTTTCGCATTCTTAATTTTTTATATATCTGTTACTGTACAAAATGTTTGTAATTAGAAAAGAACTTTGTTATAACAAAACAGAGTGAACTGTGAAGGAATTAAAAAAGTTTTCATGCAAGCTTTATATATGGCAACATTAGTTACTTCATTCATATGTTAGACTTAATTTGTACGTTTTATATAACATTTTTTTCGTGTATTGTCAATGAATTAATTAGTTAATATACCATGAGATTATATTTAAATATTCTTGTCTATTAGATACTGGTGTATAATACTTATTGTGAAATACAAATTTGTAGTGCCGTATGACAATGGAGTCGCGGCATAAAGCATGGGCCATAGACTTTTAATCAATCTGCACGAGCGATGCGGGACTGCAAAAATGGCGGCAGGTTAGTTTGTGGCTCGGCTTAATTAAAACCATAAGGAAAACTGTCCGTCGGTTGGTTTCATCTGGCCCTGACATTTTTTTTTTTTGGTTTTTTGGGATTTACGCCAACTCTTATTAACCTAGTTACAAATTAATTGGTAATTACAATTAAGGTAGCCTATTCCTTGGTTGACTGTATATTTTTTTCTATTTAATAGAATATAATTAAACTATTAAGCTGACGCGAGTATACACGCAGCTGTTTCCTTGAGAAATGTTTATAGCGTCTCAACATCGAAATTTGGATTCTAATACAAAGCTAAATCTAGTCACCAATAGATGAATACAATCGCAACCGTTCCCAGTGTTCGACTTTTAAAACAAATTCCTTATCCCTTAACTACACTCCTTCTCACAAAAAAACGAATGATGAGCACAAAATGCGGAAGAATAGTATAAAACAATTAGTCGTCTAACTGCTCTGACCACTGACCTAGTTTTTTCTCACAAGCATATTTAAAAACTCCTATTGGCTATTGTGTCCGGCTACTTAATACATACGAAACGTTCAAGCGACTGTAGCTTTTAAGGTGAAACACCGCGAACGGACGCGTTGGTACTTCAACCTTTTATTGTAAGAAAGTGAACTAAACAGAGTGGTGCGGCAGACTTGAACATATTAAAATACATAAACCGGTATTAAGAAGATTATTCTCGCTCGGGTCATTTCTCAATTCTAAAACCCTGTACAATCTAGACATCATTCTGTATATAGTATGATATTCAAAACAATCCGCAGCGAAAAACCGATCTGCCGGCCCCGCGGGGGTCGTTCCGGCGCGCTTTACTTTTTCACATTATTCCCGAGGCCGGGAACGGTGCATGCGATATCCATTACGTAAGTGTTTATCCTCGGAGCCCGCGCGTGTACTCCGCATATTGCCTTAGCATATTACCTGTGGACTTTAATAACGACGACCCCGCCGACTTCCGCCAATTGAATCTTTAATTCGTTCGCTATCGAATTCTCCTTTCAATCATTTTTAAATCAAAATGTAGTAAAAGTATGTCATCTTTAGCTCACTATACATCCCCAATGAGAAGCTCGCTGCATACCTTACTATTAGGGGTAACTTGGTAAACCAATGTCACAGTGCGGGTTGATTGACTTCACACATATCTTTGAATTTTTTTTCAGACAGATTGCATATCGATGATTTCGTCCATCGTAAGAGCGTCAGCGTATGAATATTTAATAGTAAGAAAATTATTAAATCATGATCTTTACTGAAATATAAAATAAATGCATATATACATTTGTTTAGTATAAAAACACAGAATAAGCCCTATCTTTGATATCAGACCGTCTGCCCCTTTAACAATATTTGTATGAATTTGAATCTCAAAAGATTTTAGTTTTCTATCAGCCACCAGCGGTTTCGTTTGGTGCCAGTATTTAATGAATAAACTCTGTTAAGTCACGGATTGTCCGGCCCGTACAAAGTTACATATAAAGCATGTCATGATAAAATTAATGTTATTGGAAACACACTTAGAAGATCACTAAATTCAGTTAGTTTTAAGTTCTTTTAAATTCAAATGTTATACTACTTATAAAACGGCTTAACTCACGTGTAAATCGGTGTCAGTACCGACTAGTTTCGAGCCCATCGGGGGCT
>JAODUI010000032.1:1979006-1990778 GCA_027563995.1 Papilio gigon
GTACATTATCCGACGCTCTTACGGTGAAGGAAAACATCGTGATGCAACCTGCACATATCGGCGAAGAAATTCAAAGAAATTTGTGAAGTCAACCAACACGCACTGGGCCAGCGTGGTTGACTATGGCCTAGTCACCCTTAATAATAGGCTCTGAGCCCCTCGGTGGGGACGTGTAGTGAGCTGATGATGATGAAAACTATTTTTTTATTCCTAACTATTATTACACATATTTTTGGGAGAAATAGTACATAAACCTCTTTCATATGCATGTATCTCGAGTATGTGTATTTGGGGAATGATTGTGATTCGATTTTCGAAAAAAAAACTTCGTTTAACATCTGCTCGTCGCTCTCGTTGTGAGTTGTTTGAGTGGTCAGTAATGTTGAACAGCGACCAAATAGAGTGCAAATGTTGTGCGAAAGTGTAGTAAATGGCATCGACGATGGTCACGCGCGGACAAGCAGACGTTTTTATTTATTAAGTCGTGATTGCTCTTGTTCTCGTTTTGGGTATTGATGACTTAAGTTTGCTGTCTTCTGTTTATAGAGAAAACGATATGCGATCATCTGGATAACAAAACATTTTTATTTAATAAATATTAGTAGATTTTTTTTTAACTTACGTATTTCTTGTAACAATTCCTGTTAAGCTTTAAAAAGCGTGTGTTAGGATATGGTCAATGACAATAGTCGAATGGAGAGATTGGAAACGACCGCTAGATCGGCAGTACATACCCTTAACTATTAGGCTATTGGCGCTTAACATAGCTATATATTACATTATTTTGGCTTGAAAACTCTTGAATTCTCGTTTGCTTACTATATGGAATGTTAGTAATGATTCATCTTTCATAATAGGGCGTAAAAACAGCTCCAAAAAGACCTACATAATAAAATGAAATGCTAACCTCAATTCAGTACTCATATTGTAAGCAGGTTCACCCAAACGCATAGTTCAGATAATTTTATACTCCAGTGAAATATTTTGATAACATTGGACGTTTAAAAAGACAGCCATTTCTAAGAATGACTCACTCTTACAAAAATCGTGCGACTTTTATTAAATCAAAAGCCGAGTATCCCGGTTATTTAGTATAAATAGTAATTCGTGATAACGTCTGCAAAGTCGTCAGATGGCGCCATTGTCTCGCTCGGTCACAATAGCGATGGAAAGTGTGGGAAGATGTAATTGATTGTTTCAGACGAGAGGCCGATAGAAAATGTTGATGGAAATTCGCTGTGACAAGTAGCTCGGACTGAATCGTTCTCTTTTTGCGCTGCTTTTCGATATTAGAAAGGTGTTTTGTCAACTGTTTCGCTTTTACATATTTTTTTCGATGTTCCGTACTGACGATATTTTGCTTTTATTCCGAATCCGGCTGATTAAATATAGCATTTTTATTCTATCATTTACGTCATCATTTGTCGAACATCTGTTCTGTCTGATAGTTATTTTATGCTAATCATTATGAACGAAACTTCACGCACAAGTATCTTGGTGTACAAGTATTAAATTTCTTATTTAAAATATTTTCAATTTAAACTTATCTAAATGGACATATTCCGGTATATATTGGTGTCATTTCATTGAAGAGTTTAAGTTACTTTTGTTGTGCTTCGCATTTATTAATTACACGAATTAATTCCCCCATCCCCATTCTGCCATCGGACATTTAGACACACGGCAGGTCTTCATCCCTTCGCAGTCGAAGTGCCGCGCGCTCGAACGAAACTGCGAAAAACGAAAAAGAGTGGAATAAGTTGCCGGCGTCAGTGTTTCCGTTCATGATTTGGGGGCCTTCAAGAGTACGTACTTCACGTACCGTATTTCGACCACAACATCACTTGGCATCGGGTGGGATCGTGGACAAGCGTTAGTTTAGACTTCATACAAATAATATAAATCTTGCTTCTTACTTATATTGTAAATGCTAGAGCTTAGATGAATGTTAGGTGGTAATTCCAAAACAGATATTTGTATGAAATTTTGACAAACAAATTACTATTTGGAATAACACATAGACTTAACTTATTAGGATAATTTCGTAATTTAGGCATGACGAAGTTACGGGAAAATTGTATATCGAGAAGTACTAGGCTACTATAGTTCTGTTATTAGCAGTAAAGCTTTTGGTCACAACATAAAACAATATAAAGTACTCTGTGTTCGGATGCAAATAAACTTAGTAAATTTATTTAAGTCAACAAAATACCTCTTATCTCATAAGATAACTCTGGTAGGAATCCTGGGAACTGTAGTTTACATACCTCATTTGGTCTTATCTTTTTTAATCGACACGTTTCTATCGTTGGTAGGAGTAATAAAAAAATATGCCGGTAGCAAGTACGTACCAACGCGTACTTTCGCAGTGTTCGAAATGAAAAGATACAGTCGCTTGAACATTTCGTACGTATTGAGACGAAGACGCGGGTACGATAGCCAGTAGTAAACAGTTGTCCCGGTTGTGGTGCTCATTTGTTAATTCCTGAGAACGGGCGGGGTTTTGTAGATAAGGGTTTTTATCTAAGTGGAACACGGCGAGCGGTTGCGATTGTACGTAGAACGAGTTTTTATTCTGTAAGCGGACATAATCCGCGTGTTCTATGAGTTTGCGTTATTTAGTTATAATGAATTGTAATAAATTCGCACAGCCTTGAGCCCGGTCTAGCATTTTATTGTTTAATTTTCCTTGAGCTTTCTTTGTAACAACTTAATAAGTCTGTTTGGGCAAATTAATTTATTTGTTTTCAATTCTGAATTTAATTTGGTGAGAATTTCGCCCGGACAATTATTTTTTTAGTTAAGCTCAGTAGTTTAGTGTGGTTTTAACAATGACTAGTATGTACTACTCGTTGTTTTACTTTATTTATTTAAAAAATAATAATTTCTAGTTAAGAAACTATTGGCTTTGTAAAACGTGTATTAACGTGTCCTCAATTGAGGAGCGAATGGGCTCCTAGTTCTTTAATGTCAGCTTGACAAGAGAAAGCTGTTTGAGCTGCAGCTGGGAACAAGCTACAAGTTTTAGTAAAAGTGTGTTGACAGTTTTATTTACATAAATAGTTAAACATTGTTAAGAAATAACTTTTTAGGACTACGTCTAACAATATTTAATGGTGTCCAGTGGCGGCTCGTCTCCAAGTTCAAGTTTTGCGAATGACAGTAGTACAAACTATTTCGTAACGTTAGAATTTTTTAATAAAACATACACAACTATGAAATTATATCAACTTTCATCATCAACAGCTCATTATACGTCCCCACCGAGGGGCTCAGAGCCTATTATTAGGGGTGACTAGGCCATAGTCAACCACGCTGGCCCAGTGCGTGTTGGTCGACTTCACTTATTAAATTAAATTAATATAATTTAAAGTATTTTAAGCATCATTATACATGATCTCCAGTACCGTTGTCGAGTCGAATCAGACGATCGATTAATACCAGTTTTTTTTATATAAAATAATAGTAGATTTCTGTTAATTTATTAATATTTCTAGTGACCATTCCTGGTAAACTTTAAAAGCTCGTGTCAGGACATGGTCCACGACAATAGTCGAATGTGGGGATTCGGAACCTACGACCGCTAGATCGGTAGTCCGTACCCATAACCATTAGGCTATCGGCGCTTCAACCAGTGGTACGTCTTTTCGAGTGTACACCTTAGTTGGTGAATGAAGTTAGTTGCTTGTATATTTGAAGCAAATTGCATTAAATTTCATCAGTTTCGTAAACTCGATATTAAATCACATTATTAAGTAGTAAGTTATAAATTATAATTTATTAACATTATAGTTACTTGTCCAAGGATTTCCGGCCATGTCTAATAATGTGGCGTTTATGGGATTAGAAATAAGCATTTCCGTTACAATTTCTCAAGTTATTTATTTTAAAAGCGTTAAGTTTTTATTCAATATCCCTTCGGTAATAACTTATTTCCGTAATTAAGTTACAGTTCCACTTTTCACATGTCGCGCGCCGCAACTTAGGGTTGCCAGATCGGTGTAGCGTGTAATTGATCAATCATTCTAGTGTTGCTCATTTAAAGTATTTTACATAACATAATAATTTTAATCTAAATAACTGTTGTTGAAGTGAGGTTTTTTATACATAGTTTAATTGGTTTGTATTATTTAAAAGAGGAGCCAAAGCTGTAATGAAATGTAAACTTCAATTATTTTTGACTACAGCTATTGTATCTATAAAATAATATCTGTGTCTCATTTCTTTAATTTTTTTGTGATACATTTAAATTTTTAATTTAATATTTTTGGCAACCCTATTGGCACCGTATATAAAACGAGCGGTGTTCATAAACAATTAATATTCGTAGACAGAAACAGTTCGCGGTATCGCGGCCGCATGGAATTAGATCGATCGCAATGCAGTGAAATTGGAAGCCTCTGCCGGTGCAATACACTGTACGGAATACTGCATTATATGTTCAAGCCTTTACTGGACCTATGGAGCTAGCTATGCTGTTGGATCTAAATAGATTTTTGTAGAATTGTAATAAATTCTATTCCTAATGTAGAACAGCAGAACGAACGTAACCAACATTGCCCGAAGAATTGCGAACCTTAGGTGGTGATGGGCGGTTTGCCCGAGAACGGACTGCGGGGTCGCAAGTTCCTAGAATAGCGGCCACGGACGGATCGATGCAATAGGTGACATGTAGCTGATGTGATGATGATGATGATGAACTTCTTGTACGATTTATACCTTAATATGTTACTTTAAAATTCCAGTATTTTTGAATAAAGAAATTACACAACTGAAGTAGATAAGGCGTTGCATACTATTGAACTGTTTGGTAACATTGTACATGATGTTATAAGAATATTTTATAACGACGATGTTTTATAAAATTTATGTTCAAGGAGAGATGATATTAAAGTTTTTATAATCTTTGACCCAAGATATATATGTTCCTTGAATCAAAGTCTTGTATGCTAGTAGATAGCGAATATCGCGTGGTTAATTGCAATTCAATATTATCTTTGACGAAAGACTTCGTTTGAATACGTACATACATTAAGATTTCGTCCTAAATTGATTAGCGGTCCGTTGGAATAATTAATCTGTTGCTCTCAATATTTTAATGGACTTAATTTAATTCTGGTCTTTTTTTTATTAGATTAAATGTAAATTTGGTAGAGATTCAAGTATTTAGCATTATGAGGGAAACTAAAAATCGTTAAATATTTATTATTTTACATACTTTATGATCTTCGAAAAAAATATTGAAGTAATCAAGAAATATAAATTCCGATAGTCGTTCCTGTGTGGCTATATCCGCGTGACATGCAGCAAAACAGTTTTTTCCAAATCACTCACTCTCTAAGTTTAATAGCGTGATAACATATAACCTAAAACCTGACTGGCATGTCGACTTGTTTGTACGAAAAAAAAATCTGTGCTTTTGTTGCTCACATCTTACATAACAATTAAAAAGTTGTATGTATAGATATGTAGGTACATAGTCATATGTATAGATTTATATGTGTGGTTATGGCAACTTGTTCTCTCTGAATTTACCTTACACTGTGCGCTAATTTATTAATATGAAATGTTAAAAAATAAAAAGAGAAGAAGATTTACATTGAATGTATTGTTGGGAAGTACCAGTGCGATTTATGTGTGGCGAAGACAACGCGCCGAAATTGTATGCAAACTGCAGCTTGTTGGCGAACGCATGGCGATCTTATCTGGCGGGCTGTACGCGATGAAAACCATTATGTGCTTTATTTAATATAAAAATATGTTTTTGAATTGACTTAACGTCCTATATCCCCGTAGTGAGGCAGAGGACGTCCACAGTACACCGCCAGCTCACTCTCTGGGCTCTCTCTGATTCATATAAGCCCTCATAAATAATAACTCCTATTGCCGATTCTAGAGTTGTTAATTGATTACTAAGGGACACCTTGAGTGGAGATTTATCAACCAAATCCACACCAAAAGTGACCATATAGTGTGGCAAATGTTTAGATATACTTTGACACTAAACCGCGCATTAAATCTGCTAATAGTTTGTCCAAAAGTGATCGTAGATTTATTAAAAAAATGCATAAGAGAACAAATATTTGCATATCGTAGAATCGAATCAAGTATAGTGTTAAGTTACTTTGCTTATCACGAATAGCTTACGTTCACTCGGATGTGACGTCACCCCACACGCCCTATACTCCTCTCGACCTTCACCTAAAAGCCTCCGTCCGGTCTTTAACTCGAAACTAATGGCGTTAGAACAGACCAGTTTTTGTCTTGAGGAAATAATGTTTTACTTATATTAAATTATTATTAACAAGATGACTTCACACGTTAAAAGGTTAAGGATTTTTTTTTATTAAAGAAAAATATTTAGTTAAAGCACGCATGTTTACTTTAAAGATATAGCAAACAAATTGACTTTTGGACTTAAATGACATTTGTTAAAGAAGCGTGCTAAAATTTATCTATAATCTATATATATATATAGAAATTCATTTATTTATTTAATTAAATGAATTTCTGTTCGTTAGTCTCGCTAAAACTCGAGAAGGGGTAAACGGATTTATCTTATCTTGGTCTTGGAATGTTCGTGGAGATCTAGGGAAGGTTTAAAAGGTGAGAAAAATTAGAAAAACTCCCGTGAAAGCCTTAAAATAGCCCTTTTTCATTTCCCATACAAACGTTTTTTTCCGAGGAGGAAATGTTTTTTTTTGTATTTCCTAATAAAATCAAAAAATCTGTTTATTTATTGCCTTTAAGGCGAAACAGAGTTCGCGGGGTCAGTTAGTTTAGTATAAAAACATATCTCTATGCAATACTCCAAGTTAACTGTGTCAATTTTCAATTTCATCCGTTTGCAAATTCCTTAAAAGGGAGGGCACAGCCGTGAGAATGCAGTACATTGTAGTACTGCTATCGTTCGTGGGCATACTTGCTTTTAACAATGCTCTATTCTACTGTACTATTCCCTGATCTGTCCTTATGTCAAATTAGCATTATACGGAATATTGTCGTTTAATTCCGCTGATGTTGCAATTGACGACTCATATTGTGTGTCCACATAAATAACCGCCATCGATCAAGCTCCCAGCGTTGTCATAACACGATGATTATCATATTTCAGCACTTTATGAATGATGAATGATATGGACCGTTAACTAGAATTACTTCATCTATTTATACGAATGACTACAATTACCAAAAGTACGATTTACACAGATATACCTAATTCGGAATAAATTCAAAATTCATTCTAGTTTAAAAATTACAAAAGGTCTACGCGAACATTCCAACAAGATTTTTTGTATAATATTTGTAAGAACGAATCTATAGCAAGTTGTAAAACAATATGCTATACGTTATTTCCAGCAAAGGCAATTTTATTTATAGCATTGGTAGCTAGCTTATAAAGTTAAAGTTATTGGGGTTAAGCTATTACAAGACGTCCGACCCAATACACGTAAAATTTTACAGTTCCATTCAAATCAATTTTACTTGTTTTTTTATACACATCATTATTTTCTATATAGCAGGGTCTACTGGAGTGCGGATGCTTTCATATTAATTGATCCGACGCCCATGGACATCCGTTGTACCAATAGAACCGCAGATGCGTTGCCCCACACTCGTTTATTCAAGAAATAAAAGAAATTTTGTGAGATGTGAGCCCGAATATCGAAGAGAAAAGGTTTATCGGCGAGCACAATACATCGTTACCAGAGAGGAGTGTGTTCCTCACATGCCGGTCCTCGGGGAGACATTCGAATGCATTCATCCGATCTGAGAGTAATTATTCTTTGAAAATATACTAACATAAAAAACTATGTATGTTTCCGACGTTTAAATTTTTTTTTGTAAGTAAATTTTCTCTTAAAATAGTAATAAAACAGTGTTGCATTATTAATGATTTAAAATTTGTATATTTTTTAAACTTAATGCTTATTCTTTATTCGTAATTAACATAATTCATTTAAGTTCCAACTTTATAAAGATTCTTTAGTCAAACCTTTATGACCATTTTTTTAAATTACTTTATACACTTTTTTACATTACTTATAACTGTAACCAATTTCACGCATTTACTTTAAAAAAAAGTTAACAATTCATCACGGGTAACAGTTATAAAAATAACATGGAAAAAAATTATTAGTAGTAAAAATGTATGGAACACTGATACCTTTGTTTTCCCACTAAAGTCTAGTGTTTAAACTAGGATACCCTGTCTTACGAATAACCAGGCCCCCGCCATATTATTAACATAATACATAGTATTAAAAATTGATATAAAATAGGTATATGAATGCTAATAGTATGATGGAGTTAAAAATATTATTCTAACATCAACGAAACATTAAACGTGTCACGCGACAGCATATCATCAGAGCCACTTAGCGGCAGATGTTCCAGTAATTTCCAAAATAGCTCGGGTAAATCGAGCGCCAACATTACAAGGCCTACTTTGTGATGTGGTTTCAATGCTTTTAAGCATTATTATTTTTAAAGTATCATTAAACAATATAAAAGCTTTTAAACTATGCCTTATTGTTAAATCAGTTAATACTGTATATGAATAATGAACAAAAATCTATGATGACCTTTTCGTACTTACCCAAAAAATAAACATTACTTGATATTAATAATACTACTAGATAAAAAAAAGTTTATCCCTCAAAGCAAATTAACATATGCTTTGAGTACTGCTTCTTGAATCAGTACCTTCTCTTAATTTAGGTCTTGAAATATATTTATTTATGTGTTAGTTTGTTTTTATGAATATTATTTTTAAATGAATTGAATATTTTAATTGTTATTTGAGACTACGTGATATAACTTGGTTAAATTAGTTGCAGTGCGCAATGAATCACATTCCAAGATAAAAGCAGGGCATAAGAATAGTCAAATGTCTCTCGAGAGGCCATTACACCGTTGCCAGCTTTTTAAATGCCGGAATGGATTAAACACTGCAGCGAACTACGCTATGTTTCATATATTTTTCAACTTTAATAGTTTCCTTTAACGCTTTGTACTCAGTTTAAATTGTAAAAAAAAAATCTTTGAATTTATCTTAATATTGGTCTTTGTATGAGTAACAATACAGCGGTATTACGATCATCTTAATAACGATAGCTACTTACTAATTTTCATTTGTCGTTGGATACTCGGTCCAGCTGGAGGGAAGGAAGTCGTTGGATGCGGAAGGCGGAGGACCGCATACTGTGGAAGGCATTGGGAAAGGGATATGTCCAACAGTGGGCAGACAAGGGCTGTTGATGATGATGATAATGATGATGATGTTGATACTCTTCTGTGTTTTTTTTATAAGAGAAGGGGCAAACGGGCAGCGGGATCACAAAAGTGATCATCGATGTTTATGGACATCTGCAATATCATAGGAACCACGAATGCATTGCCAGATTTTGAGAAAGAGATACGCTCGGTTCTTGAAAGATGATACAGCCGCGGGTGGGTCCAACCGAGGGAAAGAACAATAGCTTCATATTAACTGTAATGTCGCAATGATGGATATAAGAAACGAGAATAGTAAGAATGTCATATCAAAAGTTCATTTCAATGTATTATTATCACATTTTCTACGAGAAAATGGAAAAGTTTGCGGCACTTTTTTCGTTCTTTTTCATGTTAGACGTCAGTACTATTCAAATATAGGAGCCATGTCAGACGTTATAGAATTTCATTCAGACAGAAATTTAATGTTTGCAGTCATATTTAATTCTATTTTCATTTCAAATTCACCTCAAGGATCTCGGCTTCATACATGCGGACATTTCATAAGAATAACAACAATAAATAAGAAATTTTGATATACAAATAATTTTTCAAGTTACTCCCTTAGTTTTTAGGTTAACAAACATAAAGTACATTACTAAAGAAACAGAACGAACTAAAATGGGCTTTCTGTCCCCAACAACAACAGACCCAACTTTTCTCAATACCGTGCCATCGCGATCTTAAAGCGCTCCATTACGTCAATAACCCTACAAAAATATAAATCTTTCCTTTTACATTAAGTGTAGATTTGAAGTACGCCACAATTACAAACTTGTTCCATCCAAGTTTCGTCGTATCGTGTTACAATGAACTGGAATTGGTATATAAAAGCGTTTACATGTTCTTTTAATGCCATTTGTAGGAGCCGTTAGATACTTTCTGCGACCATTGTAATGCCACGGGCAATTTTAGAAATGAGAAAGACGTAAAAGGTATTTCGTAAAATAAGTACAGCAATACGAAAGATTTGTGAAAAGAAAGTAATTTAGACAATAAAAAGGTAATCGAATTTGAAGAGATTATTTCTGATTAATCCTTTGAAGCTTCCGCATTAAATTTCTTATTTCACATACGATAAGAAAAACCATATATTGTAATTATCTCTGTTCATACATACATATTTTTTTATACAAAAATGTATACGTAACGTTAGTTTCATGAACATAAATAATTTCTTAGTATCACAACGTCTTAGCAATAAATAAAAAATATCAGAAAAAAAATCTAAACGTATTCCACCAGATACTTAGGAGGCAGTAGAAAGATTTAGTATTTCCGACGGCTAAAAAACATGTGTTACGCAAAGAACTAAAAGCAGTGATTTCACAAAAGTTCTTTCAACGATCTCACATTAGGCCGTAATTTATTGTAATGTAATGTTTCTTACGTATTTGCTAACAATTGTAGAGAAAGCGACCTTCTTTGACAAATATAAATTCAAGCGAGCGTGGTTATTCAGTTTGGGCAAACAATCGAACCTTTGGACAAAAACTGGCAAAGAAAGTCTAGGGTTATAGCGAGCACAAAAAAGAATAATTAAAAGGCGAAGAGATGGCAGAGATTTTTAGGTCGAGGCGATATTACACAAAAGGCAACGTATAGCGAGATAATTAAAAAAAAATCTTCTATCATACATATGCTTTTGTCGACGTAAAATTATGCAACACACATAACTTTGAATATTAATTAACACATTAAGGCATAATTCTTGATACAATTACAAAAAAATGTGTGAATCATTTTGCTATTAAATGACACACAATTTTAAAGATGATCTGTGTTGTGTTACTTCAATTGCGTATTTTATCACCTAATACACCTTACTATAAATATCAAAATGTAGAAATGATAAAATTGCTATACATGTTTGAGAGTTAATTTTTTTTTTAACACCAATAACATTTACAGTAACAATGCGTGCAACTCACTGGCAGTCAACGTAAATCAAAATTAAAAATAATAACCGTACAAACAGGCGCGCAGTTGCCTAATTTGATTATATCGTGCGACGTAAAAACACAAACACGAAAACCATAGACTGTGTCATTAAAAATTATACGTATGAGAAAAGCTCTACTGAAATTCACGAGCAGCAAAGCGGCATTGTTCACATATACAGAATACTTCAACTTTCATGAATAAAGAAATTATGAATGAAAATAACATTTTTGCTTGTACATGTTCTAGTGTTTTTTTTAAATGTGTTTTACATATTTTTCTTTGTGTCAATCGATAATCAGTATAACATTAAATTCAAACTTATTTTAACGCTGTAAGTATAACGTTGAGATTGTGCGTTTTTCACGGAGAATAACCCCAATAAGACAAGATGTATCACATTTTTGTACTCATATAGTCAAAAGTTCTCATTTTAATTAAAGAAAAGTATGTTCATGGTATGTATGTCGTTGGATGCGGAAGGCGGAGGACCGCATACTGTGGAAGGCATTGGGATAGGCCTATGTCCAACAGTGGGCAGACAAAGGCTGTTGA
>JAODUI010000032.1:2022815-2039756 GCA_027563995.1 Papilio gigon
GGGGATCGAACCTGGACAATGTCGAGTACGGTCCGGTCCAGTCAAGCGCTTAACAACTGCGCCACCGACGCTCTCTTCTTAGAAATCAGAAAGAAATCTTTATCTCATTTTAAGTCTAAGTTACTCGCGACACCTACACACACAACTAAAAGTTAATAAGTGATCAAGTTCTTAAAAAATGAATTGTACGAAAATCTACACTTATTAAACGACTAATTAAATAATAAACTTCGAGTGTTTTTGATATATTAAACTATAATTTGCATTGAATCTTTATACATTCCAGAATCTTTATTACTAAAGCATTTAAAACAACCGCAGAATAATTGAATTAATTAGGTGAAAGCATACCATTAAAGCCCTAGAGCATCAAATATACATGAGATTAAAGTTAAAAAGGTTTCATATATCAAAGAACCATTAAAGAGTCACTGGAAGTAATTATATTCAAAATTTATCAACATTACGTTTACTAAAGGCTTTAAAAAGGTACAAAAATTACTTCAAGAGTTTTAATATATGAAATGTATCTACATTACTAACATGTGACTACTCACATAATATTTAGTACAAATGAAATGATACGACTATCTACGTCCTGCGAAATAGTTTTTATAAGAAAACCCTCGTCATGAGAGCGCTGTGACAGGCGGATATCCGACGCTGGCTTTTCACTTCGGACAAGGGACTAGCGCTGTAATTCGTTGAGATGTGTGTGGTCAACTGGAAATTAACTATTTTTATACTATTATCTGGGGACTCAACATTTTGTTGAACGATAATACCTACTAAGTAATAATACTCTAACTTTCTCAATGTGTTCGGATTACAAATTCGTTGGACTACTTGGCAACGTCATTTTAAAACCCTTATACTATCAAACTCAATAATATAAACTGAAACTAGTGTTACTAACTCACATGGGACTAGTTTGTTGTTAATCTGTTCTATATGTTGTCAAATAGTTTTAAATTAAACACTTCTAAACGTCAACATTAGATATGAAACGAAATTTTTGTATTTTCCAGCAAAATAATACGCAACAAAAAGTATTCTCTTGTTATTAAAAAGCAGTCATCGTTCAACATTCTCGCAATTATTCAATAAGGGAAACTGGAAAGAAAGCTTGACTATTTTTGTTGGAATGTCTAGAGTAAAGCTGTTTGAGAATTGCCAGTTTCTTATTTCAATTAGGAATGACCTCCCGTCTCTGCGCAAGCCCCTTTTATTTCGTATTCGCCAATTTATTCATTTGTTTGTAGATAATATTTGATAACATTTTATTTTTCTTGGCTTTTCGATTTAATATCGTCTAGCCGCGATAACTGATAGATATTTCTTTATGCGTATAGAGGTAAATAGTGCGTCTATACCTAGAGGGCAGAGTATATAGTAAAGATGTAATGTGTTCGATACTACAAATAGAATGGATTGTACATAGTATACTGACATATATCATTACCTATTTACCATTTCTAGCTTTTTTTTCTTTTTCTTTTAACGAAGACCACCTAGACAATGTTACATTCGATAAGGTATTTGGTACGGTTACGTGAAAAACAATTGTAAAGATTCCATTTTAAAACTTTTATCCTCAGTGTATTGGTTCCGTCGGTATTATAAAGCGCCTTGGTTAGATAACTAGTTCTGATGCTGGAAAACAAGTCCTATAGAAGCTATTGTTAAGAAGGGTGAAGTAAGGCTCTTTAATTAAATTAAGTTTTTTTCTACGAAGAAAAGAATAATTAAATTAATTATCAACTACTCAGATGCAAACAAGCGAACACGTTTATTAATTAACTAGTTTTTGACGTGACTATGTTCGCACAGAATTGATCATAACTTCGTCTACAAAACTTTTCTATGCAGAATTCCGGACGGAAATACAGTAATCTACCTCTGTGACAATTTAAACAAGATCTCATTATAAAACGGCGGGTTGAGAAATGTCGAAATGCATTTATACATATAGGTATGTGTGTGTGATTTTATTTAGCTTAAAATTTGCTCAATAAAGTTCACAGAACGATCGTTAAAAAAGCGTCCTTAAATACGTTCCCCCTTTTACGACTTGAAAATGAAATTAAACTGGGGAGGGTATTTAATCGTCGAGTCTCAAGGCTATCAATGTCCTGTCCTCCCGTCCCCTGCCAAATGTTAGCAGTTAATGGTCTCTGGGAGATGCTGAATTTCTGTAAAGAGCAACAACTTGCGCGATTAATTTTGCTACTTCACTACCGAGGGAAATGTCAAAAAGCATAAACTTTTAATAACTGACGCCGCGAACTTTCTATTTTGTATCGAGGGCAGAGGTTAAAGTTTTAAACATATAAACTATGAGTAAGAGCAAAGGAATTAGTTGCAGTAAAGTAAGCACTTAGCCTGGGTTTAGTGACAGAATTGAACACTAAGAAAATGCTTTTGTAACTATAGAAACGATTCTAAGTATAGTCAAGAGCAATGAAAGCGGGTCACCTACAGGCCTAAAGAAACCTAAAAATCTTGGAAACTAAGAATGAAAACTTAATCAAACAAACGGAGTTTAATAGACAATACAATACCATTCTTAGTTCTAGATTAATTCATTCTAGATTCAGAGGTCATATAAGTGTCCCGAATTCATTGCTCTTGAGTGTATAACAGAAAGTCATAAATATTAAGAAAGCATAAGGATAACTTTTGAATGAATTTGTTTCCAATTTTAAACACTTATAGAATTAATCATTACATGAACTCTAGTTATTTGTCATTAGGACAGCACTCATTTGTCTGTTGAAGTAAAGGCTTCAACTTCTATTTGGATATGACATGATGGATAGAGTCTCAAGATTTATGGGTTCAATTACCCCGAAACGTCGCCTCACATTTAATAATTCAACGAGAAACTTTAAACGTTTGAATTTATCAACACATCGTCTAAAAGATTCTCTTAGTATAGAATTTCACACTTACGAACGAAACAAACGAATGCGCATCTTTACATTCCTTGCGTTTTCTGTACATTTTTATTCAACCATACACATTTTTGTTTATTGTTAAGGGTGCTTTTTTTAATAAAATGAACGACAAAATGAGAATTACATTTTTAATAAACAGGTGTTTCGGCAGTGGAGACCTACTGTGAAACGATGCTATTTTTGTATATACGTCATTTCAAATATCATAGCGGCTCAACGTCAAAACGTCTTTCCCCCGTATGCCAGTGCGCTGTTACATCAAACATTATATACCGAGTTGTCAAGATGTTGCGGATGTCCGTGGGCGTCGACTAACACCTTTGTGATCCCGCCGCATAAATATTATTATATGGCAAAGTCTATTTCATGAAATCATCAAGTTATCTCATCTCAGTCTTTATGCTTCTATAGCCTACTTTCAATGAAAAGTCAAATATTACTTGATTAAAAGGCTAAAGATCTGTCGCAATTAACTCTACTTCGTTAAGACTACGCGAGTAGTAGCGAAAAGTAGTCTTATAAATGACTATTTCTTTATACGAGAGCAGTATTAAAGTTTAAGATTTCACTGGAAAATTAGAGTAAATTTTAATTAGCTCGCTTTGCTTTCCTTAAATCTGTTATACAATCTCGGAAGCTTTTGTCGTAGCGAACGTTGAATAAGCAGCGTTTTTTTTTTTATTTGCAAATGTCGTGTGATTTTTTGCGCCACAACGAGAAATTCCTTTACTCGGCACTATCTCGCCGTGTTAAAACATATATTAACCTTTTTACGGTTTACCTTTTTCGTATTCAGTGGTAAAATGCAAGCAAGTTCGCCGGTCGTTTGAATTTTTTATGCATAAAGAAGAAAAACAAAAGAAATTAAGTGGGAGTATAATTGAACAACAAAAACTTATATAAAAATATTACTAATTTTTAGTACAGTAGAAGTTCTAGTTTTAACAAATCGTTAGTTGATTACCCTTGTGATCCCGCCGCTCGTTTGCCCCCTTCTCTTATAAAAAAAAAAACTTTTAATCTTACAGTAAAAAACTTCAGCTAGCTTAACCAAAAGCGTCATTGCGAAGTAATGTTTACATAAGGACAGCGCACACGGATAGCATCAAGTGTAACGCGCCGGCCTATAACACATGTGTCGACTGGTAACTGCGGTCTGTGTAGCCTTAAGAGGTAACGTTGAATAGTCAAAGTTTGTCACCCCTCCATTCGATGTCTTGTGAATAATTACTGGCTACGGAACTTAAGCAACTCCTCCGTGCTTCAACTTTAACTGCGCATGTTCTTATCGTGAAATTCTTGCTAAGCTGAGTGTGTCAACAGTGCCATACAAATTTTAACCATGTTTACATACGTCGAAGTGAAATGGGGATTGTAAATGTATTCTTCAGAACACATTTTCGTATCTTTTTTTTTCTTTGTAAATCCGTTGAATTTTATAAGTTTATCGAGTACTTTAGTTGAAGGGAAGTCTTTGACTTCTTAAACACGAAAGCCTTACTTAAGGAATCAAAACACTAGTGAGTCTGTTGTATTAGTGCACAATAAGGTTAAGTTTGCGGGAGCATTTTGGATGAAGGCGGCCGAGGACTGATCGTAGTGTCGATCTTTGGGGGAGGCGTACGCTCAGCATGGTCGACATGTGGCTTACATGATGATGATGATGAAATATTTTATAAGCAAAATTGAGATTTAAAAATAAGAATTAACAGTATCGCGGAACATAAAAGTTTACTTTATTATCTAAGAAGCAATATCATAAACTGGCAGTATTCCAACCTTGTCAGTTTGATACACAACAATATGCGTACCTATTTATAACAATAAATCACGCTCTATATAAATGGACAACCTTTAGTATAGCGTCTCATAATTAAACAAAATTGTATAATACATTTAATCAATATGAAAATGACGTAATGTGCAGATTGTAATTTGTAAAACTTTTTGGAGAGGAGGATAGACAGTGTTAAGAACTCGCTCGAATTGTTACAGGCAAATGCCTTCCTGTCTTCTTTATTTCTAATAAGTATAAATGACAGGATGAACAGGAGTATATTTGTTACCGGCGTGCCAACTCAAACGTCAGTGATAACAAATTCTATCAACATTGTAACTGGATCAAATTTGTGCTTTATGTGCCAAAGGCGTTGTACATACCAGTATCACAAACGCTTGCCAATAGACCAGTACGTGAGAACTCAAGTATAAAAGTGTTGAAATGTATCCAATTTTTTTAATCAATCTTATACCATGATACCTTACAGACTATGATTTTTTTACAAATACTCTAAAACGGAGCTCTACATTTCCGCCATTTAACAATATCTAATTAAAACAAAACTAATGTACATTTACGTGAGTAACCAGAACCGATATACTTGTTAACTAGGACAAAGTTCCAACTCTTTTTTTATTTGAACAGCTGTATTTTACAATAAAATGACATATAGTATACGTTATATGGACATATATAGACACGAAGAGGCCTTTGTGTGGAAATTTTATAGCAATCTTGAAATCTCTTCAAAGATCTTAAGTTATTGTACTCGAAACTATATCGAGCGAAGGTTTACTTTGATGCATTCTAGTCTAAAAGCTAGTCTTAGCGATATTGGTCGACGAACAACTAAATTACAAATTGTAAATTATGAAAGCCACATCACTTACACGTAACATATTTACAGCATGATATCAAATCATTCACAATAGGATAAATAACATCGATATTTTGATATACGCATAGTATTATGCAACAATTTGTTAGAAATTCTCCTATAAGGTTACAGAAGTAAACAGTCGTCAGTGCCAACTATTCATGAAGTTTATTTGAACCAACGTCGCAGTCGATAGCTTATTGCTACTTTAATGATCATCTCAGTGATACCATGTAGTACATACTAAAAGTATATAACAATATAAATGGGTATACACGGAATATTTCATATAGAAAAGAGTAAAATCGATCGACCTTAGCTATGACATTTGCATAACAAGAGGTCATAAGAAACTTCCCAACGACCTACGTATATAAATGGACCTTTGCATTACATTTTCAATCTATAGTTTCTGAATAAGAATAAATGTCGTCCTCGATGCGAGACGTAAAGATGTGTTACACTATTTCTTATACAAAAGTATGAAACATGAATAAGTCATTTCGAAATCCTATTACTATATCCTTTGGTTCCGATATGTATAAATCAGGAAGTAAATTTAATTTCAAACGTGCATTACTGTATTAAGTAGCTTTCTTTTTTAATTACGTCAATTAAATGTAATTAAAAATTAAACAAGTTCTAACTTTAACAACGTCAATTTGAACAATTAAACGAACCAAGAGACCTCTTTAATGACGGCACGGGACAAGTCGTTTTAAACAAAAATACAAGTGTATAATTACAAAGTTATAACGTTAGATAGCGAGCCAAATTTTTGCCAGCCCTAAATTCGCTTAATTTTCGACGAAAACCTCATCGCTCCGGTGCTCGCAGAAAATGACCGAACCTGTCCAAGTAATTACATTTCCCGCTAATCCGGACTG
The DNA here is from genome assembly GCA_027563995.1 of Papilio gigon. Classification (NCBI taxonomy): domain Eukaryota; kingdom Metazoa; phylum Arthropoda; class Insecta; order Lepidoptera; family Papilionidae; genus Papilio; species Papilio gigon. The sequence goes on from JAODUI010000032.1 coordinate 2,029,317, forward strand.
AGGGACCCTCTAATCTTGAACGCAAAGAAATATCAGCCAATGAGGATTACGAGGTAATAACTTTATAGAAGTAGAACAAAAAACAGTGTTGATTATAATACGGAATACAAAACAAAAGAAATGAAATTACGTAAAGAAAATAGAAATTTCCATATACGACATTCATTTAATTTATAAAAAATCATCCTCGTAATATTGGTTATGTTCATAACATCACTTATTTAACAGAAACACGCAATTCATTTAGATTAATACGATGATACGCCAATACAAAATCATCCGATTGGTGGCTGGTAAATTACTCAAATGGAGTACTCTATCCCGAGTTCCAAAAGCGACTGCAAAACATTTTTGCGATTAATTGAAGGAATGACGAAAATTCAAATAAATTTAATATTATCTCATCTTTAAAAAACCGAGAAGGAAATGAATTTTACGTTCATCTCAAGATTTAGAGGTTTTTTTTCAATGCCACCTTTTGTCGTCGGAACACCTCTACGTCTCGTCTGAAGTTGAAAGACGGTACTTGGAATGACAACTTGAATATGAAAACATGAATATATTAAATTTCTTTTATTTCTCCTCCATTGGATTTCCCATTTTACATATGAAAAGCTGATATGTGGTAACTTTTTGACAGCTCTATTTATCTTACCTTCAGTTTCTGTTCAGTTTATGATGTACCATTATTTATCGACACAACCACTTTCGACAAACTCCCATCGTCTGTATCCTTCAATTTTCTATTATAAAAAGTGCAAAGTCTACACAAAATCCTCTACAAGTTTATCAATACGTAATGTATTGAGAAAGGACAACAAATGCTATACCAGCATAGTAACGTTAGATTGTTTTTGTAGCAAACAAAAACAATCATAGCTTTATAGAAATGGAATGAAATGACGTCATTCTAGCATCGTTCAAATGTAATTACATAAAAATAATAATATAATTAATCATAAAGTTCTCACTCACTAGATTAAAATTAAGACTTTGAATAGTTAGTGTAACCGTATTGCTTAGTATGCAATATTAATTTATAATCGTAAAATAACATGACATAATTATATTAAACTGTTGCCGTCTAGTCTATAAACGTAGCGCTATTTTTAAGCTCGTTTACGTAAAGGTCAAAGGCATGGACAGTGTACTTTTACGATGTTGAAAGCAAAACAAAGAAGAAACATTACTCAAAAAAGACATTTCGTAATTTAAGGGAGATCTGAAACGGCCATTACTCAACGTCTGTTTCGCAACTTGTCATGTATTTTAAATAAACAAACGAAATACGATGTCCTCATTATCATAAGTGCGTGCTTAAAACAAAAATGTTTCATAATGTAACACGAGAACAAAGCTATCAATCAAAAATCCTTACGCAATATATCTGAAGTCCTAACTTAAGGTTATCAATGTTGTTTTAACTATGCATAATCCAGCGCATGGCCACTAATTTAAAATGATATTTCTACTACTTGAACAAACATTAATGTATTACTGCTACGTAAAAAAACATCACAGACTTGTAAATAATTTCAATTACTCTTCGGTTCAGTTTAGAAGACGGATAACTTGAACAGTTTAGATTTTTAATTCTATAAAGAGGTATTCGTGACCAAAAAGTGTAGAAAGTGGCACTGAGCCAAGCAACCTTTCCTATGGCGAAATGGGTCACTCAAAGGAATTTCATTATTGAAACTATTTGGGCAGCCTTACAGGTAGAGCTTAATTATGTAGCTTTTAGCAATCACGGGGCATTAAATTTACTTTGTCGTACAAAAGAGAACTTTAATGTGTAAATACATGCAACATTCTTTAACTTTAAACATTAAAATAAAATATTCAATAAACACATTATGTGACAAGTAATGTTTATGATACGAAAAAAAAATCATAATAATTTCAGAGCCTTCGTATTTTAATGGCAAATGTTAATACAACATGACAAAGGTTTTATCCGCTCCTGAAACATATCTCTCGTCGATTGTAACATTCAGTTTCATTTTTTGATATTAAATATTACATGAGGATTGACATGGAATTTATATTTGTACGCATTTATTTTCAACCCGGAAAATTCTGGTAATGTTTTTTAGAGCATTTAAAAAGCTTTAATACAACATAATTTTGACTAGTTGTATTGATCCGTAGTAAAACTGTAGGCCAAAGCTACACGATTGAAAATACTTGAATCTTATAATACATACTCCAACAACATTAAAATGGGAATTATTTATTAGCTTCCGTCCGCGACTTGACCATTAAAAAAATCCTAACAAAATATAAGTGTTCCAAACTAGTATATCTCGGGGAATTTTTACCCAGATATCCTTAGACCTTTTGAAGTTACCTACTAAAACAAACATACATTCATCTCTTTAAACTTTCGAATTTATAATACTAGTAAGAATTTAGACACATTAATCATTTTCACGTAAAGCTCCGTTAACGAGGTCAATGTTTACAATTATATATATGCAAATATTAATGACGAAGCCGGACAAAAGGACATTCAAAATATTTCATTTTCCCTCACAGACCGGGATGAGTCGGGCATAGGTGTTGTAGACAGAAAAAAAGAATATGTATGAAAATCACAACAAAAGTGTTGATTCCAAGCACGTTCAACTCGGACCATTAAGCTTAACAGGCAAAATTATATATTCCGTTGTTCGAAATCCCGTGGAAAAAGCAAAAAAAACGACGAGGGTCAAAAGTTTATTATCCCTGACTCTTCTAAGTTAAATATGGAACAAGTTCAAATTAAAATGTTTAGCAATCAACAAGCTATTAAAAAAAACTTTTTAATAGTTTCAAATTATTATTATAATAATTAAATTCTAGTATAACCTCTTTTGATTTCTTTCATTGGCAACGCTCTGGTCTGTTCCAAAAACAATGGATACTATCGTCACTTAAAATTAGGTTAATTGCTTGTTAATTTGCTTCCTTCCAAAGTTATACGATGCTTAGCTTTCTTTAAGTAATAAGTCCACCCCTATCAGACTTTAAGTAAAAGCGTTGTCGGCAAGTTATGAATGGTTGTTAAAACAAGGCGGCGTCGTTTGTAATCACCATATGAGTACAGCGAGCGTGTCGTCTCATCTACGATGCGTGCTTCACTGAGCACCTTTGTCATTTTGATTCCCGTCGGGACGGTTACCGGAGACCCTCTTAATTATAGACACACGTGCTATGCAATTGTTTATCTAATACTACTGTTTTCTTGTCTTTGGAAACTAACTATTTACAACAAAACTATTTGGTGATATAAAGAAATATGTAACTTTTCATCTTGTCTACTTTTAACTGTGTCTTATGCTTAAATTGATTTAAAAAATGACAACTAGAAACCAGAGGCAGACACCACAACGGAAAGTCTGTAAAATTATATAGATGCTTGTGTATGTGTACATCCTGGCACTGGAAATTGGACGTGAGAGCTTACTTTCTACTGCAGTGCAGCAGAATTCATGTTTTCGAATCAGAATATTGTAATCGGCAAATTAAAGTTCAGTGACGGTGCCGAAAACGCTATTCAAATTTATATTTTTGGCATTCTTTAAAATGTGGCATAAATTGAGAAGCTATCGATTTACAAAGATAAATGATTGGGAAAAAAATCATAGAAAGAGCTCATTAAGCAATAAATCTGCTGTCTTATACAAATTGAAAACTTATTCAAAAATTATGACAACATTTTTATACCAGTAACAAAAACAACATGATTTTTTGTTTATAGAAGGTTTCTTTTTAAGAAAATAATTCCACGCCACCAAGAACATACAAAAAAGTAAATATAGCCACAAATATTCTACGAATGATACGCGTCCGCTGAATGCAATATGTAGATTCATTCGCGAACTAACTGGCTTTGCAGCAATGCGAGGCATGTAAACCTCATAATAGAGATTCGACGCAGACATTTGTATATATAGACAAACCACATAACACGAACTTAGTATTTACCTCGGGGTCGCAATAACAGCGTAACCCAGTCAGCTGTAATATCATTTTATATGACAAGAGATATGTTTTATGAACAATTCTCTTGCCTTTCTTCTTTTAGATTAATCTAACTATTAAGTTTCTAATTCTAATATTACTAAAGGATACCCAGTTCTTAAAAACTGTTAAGAACAATAAACATTTTCAAATATCTTTACTCATACAAGATTCAAATAAATCAAGTAATTTAATATTGTATGTAGCAAGTTAAAGAAATCCATAATAATGAAAACATATGTTAAAGCTTCAAAACTTGTTGTTGTATCAAAATTATTGACGATGTGAACTGAGAAACTCAATAGAAACAAAATGTCGTTATTATTGTTTTTATTCAGAAGAAAATTAGAGAAACGATAGTATGTTTTGTGTATATGTTACGGCAGTGGGAACGCATCAATAAATGTGATTTCATAGCACAGTAACTGCCAATCGGCGACAGGAAATGATCTCTCGGCGGAACTCAGACGTGGACAAGTCCAAGCGTATGATTTGTGATTACAGAAAATCACGGAGAACATGATTGATGTAAAATGTAGTCAATGCGGAGGAAACAAGATACTGTTTTTTTTTTAATTAAATAGTTTCGGTTTTTACTATCGAATTCATCGAGCATGTAATATTAAATTTAAAGATTAGAAGCGCCAATAGCCTAATGTTAAAGGGAACGGACTACCGATCTATCGGTCCTGGGTTTGAATCCCGCCATTGGACTAATGTCGTAAAGGATATCCTAACACAAGCTTTTTCAAACTTACCAGGAATAGTTACAGAAAAACTAGTAAATTAACAAAAATCTACTACTTTTTAATAAAAAAAAGATTATATAACTTATAAAACAGCTTAACTCACGTACAACTCGGTGTCAGTACCGACTAGTTTCGAGCCCATCGGTACTGACACCGAGTTGTACGTGAGTTAAGCCGTTTTATAAGTTATATAGTGAAATGTCTCATGAAAGTTTTAATAGTTTAAAAAAAAGATTACGCAAAATTGACGTTCTTAAATTTTGACAAGAATGATGGTAATTAGAAGAACCATTGACGCCTCACACACAGACAACAATCTTGACCTGACTACGTCGAAGTTATTCTGTTTAAAAATGCAAATAAATATATTTGGTAGAGACAGAACATATTTCAATTCAATATTGAAATATATTTAGTCCGTATATCACGAGTTGGTTCTCAGTACTGTACCATATGTTATCCCGATATTATATCCATAGAATGCAACAGCATTTCAAACTGAATTTGGTAGCACATAAATGGAAAGAGTAAATTCAATTCGTATGTAAATTGATAGCAAATACACTTAGAATTCTCGGAATTGAGAAGTAAAGAGTTAAGGAGGTACTGATGTATCATGCGGTAAGATGATGAGCATATAATCAAGAAGGTAATGAGATTAAATGTGGAAATAAAAGGTAAAGGACGACAGAAAAATGTATTGATGTATTGTGTGAATGAGGACATGCGTAAGATAGTGAATTCCGATATGACGACTGATCGAGATGTATGGAAAATTAGTGAATACTATACTGAACCTCTGTAGAAACAAAAGCAGACTAATGACTCAGATGTTACTTGTGTTTAAAGTTGAACTTTCACTGCAAAAACAAATGCATAAAACAATATCGACTTGGTGCGGACGGCAGGAAGTCGTTGGATGCGGAAGGCGGAGGACCGCACACTGTGGAAGGCATTGGGAAAGGCCTATGTCCAACAGTGGGCAGACAGACTGTTGATGATGATGATGATTAATGGAAATTCGATAATGTGGAATTTTATAATTATTTTTAACAACAGGTTCGTTTCAAGGAGTCTCAGCCGTTCGCTATCTATGGTATGGATGTAACAAGCCTGAGAAGAATAAATAAGTACGAGAAATAAAATAAAAAATTGTCTATAGATTTTACATTCTTTAGTTGCTCGAGTACTTTTTCCATTGTCTCTGTGTTGTATTGTACATCGAATTACAAAATTTGAAATGATCTAACGCTGATTTTTAAATCAATAAGTTTATTGTAAAATAGAAACTCGACAATAATTTGTATATCGTTTGTAAATAATTGAACACGTTGTTGTGATTTGGTGAAAAAAAAATTTTGATGTTAAAGAAATAACCTAATTTTACAATAAAAATTAAAAACTACTTTTAGTATTTTATTTTTATCCTTTCCTTACCTGTCTACCCTTTTTTATTAACATAGATTAGCAATGCAGCACCGTCTTTTGGCTGACTATTTTTGCGAAACCAAAAAAATGTCCAAAACATGTCCTGCTGCTCGAGACTACGTAAAGGCTACCCTTTAAGGTCATTTAAAGTAGGTTCTCACTGCCGAAACAACAAAGCAGAGAAACAATTGTACGTAAATTATACGACAGGCAAATCCCACACTTATATACAGATATATATGGTATAAAACTGTTTAAAAAATACTCAACTCACATCCAGTAGAAGACATGCAATAAAGATTTTTAATAGGTCTAGAGCGATCTATTGCGCGGTGTCTCACCTATCTAGATCATCCATTTGCCGTGTAAGTTGTTAGGAGAAGCGGGTAAGTAATAATGCCAATAAGTGTATATGCTGTCAGTAAGTATAGAAAATCCACTTGTATTTCCTTATGCGGAAATACACTTATATATGTTAACATTATAGTTGACAGCAGTGTTGCAGGAGCCGGTCTTAAAAATAGTGAGGATGGCACCGTAACCATTTAATAGTCGAATAATGTTATCATCATCATCGTCATCTTTGCCCACTGCTGGACATGGCCTTCCGCTTGATCGCTTCTCTTTTAAACTAGATCTAGTTAAAAATCCTAAGCATTGCACTGACAGCAAGACTTGTAAACTAAAACAACAATATATACAGCCAGCATCTTCATTTTTTTGTGTTGGTGACGCAGTTGTTGAGCACTTGACCGGACAGGATCTTACACACCAATATGCTGTTCGATTTTAGAATTTCGTGTGTACATTATCCGACGCTCTTACGGTGAAAGAAAACATCGTGACCACCTGCACATATCGGGGAAGAAATTCAAAGATATGTGTGAAGTGAACCAACCCGCACTGAGCCAGCGTGGTTGATTACAGTTTATCATCCCTAATAATAGGGTAGGCTCTGAGTCCCTCAGCGGGGACGTATAGTGAGGTTGTCAATGATGATTATTTAACCATTAGTAAAACATACGTATTACTTCCAACAAAACAGTAGCATTGTTATCTAGTGTAACCGAGTATTAAATACAATAAACTGTTTGCTATATCAATGGCATTATTTTGCCGTGTCATGCGTAGGGTTGGCACTTGATAGAAAACCGGATAAAGTAAGTTTATTGCTATATTATGATACTGCGTTGATATACAACATTACATATACATTTATATATTTACCCATATTTAAAGATAGCTTTATGTGTGGGACTTATTTAAGTGTTTCAACATAAGAATCTTAAATTTTTACACATGTAGTTAAAAAACAGTAGCACGGTAATGGACGGATGGATGGAATCACCACCAATAGATACGTCACAAAAACAATAGACAGTAATGAGAATTATAGGTTATACTAATAAAATTCTTTGCAGTAAATCTAATGAAGTAATAATTAGATCAATATTAACACATTAGTCAATCTCTAAAAATCGTAAAGTTTAGTTACTTATTCCAAGGCCTAAGTTAAAATAGAGGGCGACGAATCAATAAGTTACGGCCAACTTTTTTTTTTTTATCTTCGCTCAAGTTCTGCAGCCATCGTTTACAACGTCACTATCCAAACACACATCCTTGTGTAACGTGTGAACATAGATTATCCCTTGCTCCCTCCAGACATGTATTTAACAGGATCGTGTGACGTCACGGTCGCCCTTTTAAATCAAATCAAAGACAAATCCTTGAACTGTCAAAGCCGCTTAGCGACCAACATTTGAGATGTGTACGAGTGGTCTCGCAAATTGGCGGCAAAAACGAACCGAGCGGCCTCTGTTGGTACATAATAATTAGAGGGAAGTGTAACACAAGAGCCCAGCGGACGTTTCACACTTTTATTATTTGTTTTTAAATTAAACCACTTCCTATACTTATACTGATGAAGATACTCAATTTTGTTTCCATATGACTACGTAATATACTTTGACTGACATATTTATTTCATTACAAATTCAGGCAAGCGGTGACTCCTAGTAGTAGGCAATTTAACATTTGCATCATAACGCAACTGTGAAATTGAACCATAGTTCGAAATTCGAATCTAGTTCACTTTTTTTTTAACATTAATTTGAACTGTGTCAAAATTAATGTCCATCAATTTGCGCTTTATTAGGGATAAAATGGGTACAAAGATTTAGTTTCAAGTATTAATATAATAATTGAAAGGATATGCCACAGCTATAAAACATTAATATATGTAAGCCTTAGATGGACAATTAAATTAATTTAAAACCTATACCCGCGTATAACTGACAATTCAAAATTTAGAGAATTTATTTGACGTAGTTAAAACGGAAATTACAAATACTCAATTATAGTGAAAGAAGGATATATGTTTCAAATAAAACTAAAGTCCGGCCGTTAAACAAGAGTTATTTATGGCGTTAGCAACTCATTATAGCCGCTCGTCTGAATTATAGACACCAAGTGCTGTCGTAAGCTAGCATCAAACAGTTATACTCTATTGTGTTCCGAACTCGATATTCTAAGCTTCGTGAAGTGCTGAATATTTAGTTTAGATAATTTATCGATGTCCACATATAAAAAATGATAGGTTAGTCATATCCTTATAACCTTATATTACATAATTTAACTAATGACATCAGTTTAGAAACAAAAACTAAAATTGATGATAACGTTTGTCATTTATAACAAGTGATGATACATAGATATTGAGTCTTGTTCGACGTGGCATGAGTGTAATATATATTGCAATCCGTTGAAAACAATTTGAATAGACTTGTTTTTTGACCAACAAATTAAATGACCATATCACTCGCGTGTAATACAAGTGGGTCCGCCATTTTGATTCCCGAATTTTTAATTACGTACTTTTTGCGCGCGGCCGCTTCCCATTGGTCGACGCGGGCCGGCTTCCGTCGACAGACATGACAGTTTTTACACTGACACACGCGCAACATTCTAAGAAACGAATTAAACTAAATAAATTTAATTTGAAATGTTTCAATTTTACTTAGCGTACTGGCGGTTGGTAAATTATTTGTAATAATTACAAGATATTGATCTCACGACGTACTGTATATAAAATTATCATTTTTTTTTAACGCTTCATTTTACACTTTCATATATTAACCATGACCGGATGTGCAAAATGGTTTACGATTTCATGTTCCCTGTAATATTGGAGTGACGCGACATGACATACTCTCCGTAACATGATGATCTTGAATAAGCAAATTGGATCGGGTTGTTACTCGATTCCCACGAATTCATCAAGGTAATAAAAAAATTAAAAAGGTTTTATTTAGGTGTATTTTAATAGCACAGAGCATAGCTCAAATATAAGTATGTTGGCATTTAAACAACAAACTGCTACTTTTTATCTTTTTTTCGTAATTCTATTGTTATTCTTGTTTTTTTTTTTAGTGTAAAGTATAAGTAGATTATTGTTACTTTACTAATATTGTAACCGTTCCAGGTAAGCTTGAAAAAGCTTGTGTATGTTCACAATGGTCGAATGTGATATGAAATCACGTCCGATGATCGACCAGTCCTTACCCATCCATACCATCTCGATGGCTGGCATTCCACAACAGTCCGGTTTTCGCGCAACTTCCTGCCGAGCACTGCCTCGTTGTGGACTGGTCTGGTCGACTTAGGGTCCTTCAAGAAGCGAGCGTACCTCTATCTCAAAGGCCGGCAGCGCATCTGTGGTTCCTTTAGTATTGTAGGCGTCCATGGATGTCGATGATCGCTCTTGTAATCCCGCCGCAAGTTTACCCCCTTCTCGTTTAAAAACAAATTAGGCTATTGGCACTTCGTATACGGTTCTTTCTTTAATATGGCTGTAGTTGTGAAACAATACGTGACATATTATTCGTGTATCGGGCAAACAGCGTGGTTTTACAGAACTGTTTGAAATTAGCTATAAATGTTTATAGTCAAATATATTCATTAAACGGCTTTGCTCGACGACTTGTTTCCGATTTTCTCGAAGCTCGTTCGTCACACGCCGCGCGAACGAAATTAAATGAAGGACATTAAATGATGATAGTGACGGACTACGTATCGATAAATATTTTTATCGACTTTTTTTTTTCAATTTAATAAACTAAAAAGTAGATTGATAAGTTTCGAATAGATGGTCTAGATTGAGATTAGTTGAATATCAGCCGTCATAAATAATTTTTGTACCGTTTTAAGTTCGTATTCACGATATACGAGGGTCCTTTTAGTAAGTAATGTTCGTTAATTT
>JAODUI010000032.1:2049111-2060634 GCA_027563995.1 Papilio gigon
ACTGACACCGAGTTACACGTGAGTTAAGCCGTTTTATAAGTAGTATAGTGAAATGTCTCACGAAAGTTTTAATAGTTCAATTTTAACAATCTGATTTGTAGTTGTTTTCTTCAGTGAGCCACATTATCGTCTTTATTACAAAGAAAAAATCCAGAACTTTCTAATTATAAAGTTCATTCCAAAGCTCCAGTTCCGAGTTGACCGCAAATCAATCACCGATTTATTTACCAATACCATTAAAAAGAACAAATACATTTTGTGCCTCAGAAATAATCCGGGACTGAATGTGAATCCATCAAAATTTTACAGCTTTCCGAATTCCGATTCGCTCACAATTAACGGGAGAAGCTTTCGAGGAATAAAGCTAATATTGCAAATTTATTGTTTTTTTTTACCGCATTTTTAACTGCCTAAAGCTTTTACTTAGTGTAATTTGAGCCTCAGTATTTGTTTCAAGGTCAAATTATTAAAATGCTTTAAGTGGTTTCGTTTTCGTTTCCGTACTATTAAGTATTTGAAATACCGACATAGGAGGTTTATCATTCATAGAATACTATTCTCTTTAGATGGAAGAAGTGACGATCAATGCGTTTATGCCTTTTTTTAGATTTCTTGATAAAAGCATTCCCATTCTACAAATTGGCTTTCAATCATACTTATCAGAAATTGCTAAAGTTTAAACTACTTGTGAAGACATACAATCTAAAAAGTGATATCTTTGTCTTGATTCAAGACTTTTCACTTGATAAATGAAATAGTGGAGTGACCGCTGCCCGTATCTGCATTTAAAGAAGCGTTGGCTTCTCGACAGACATTTAACTTGGCTTAGTTAAGTTACTTACAAAATAATCATTTCAATATTCAAGCTACATATGTTTACACATGTTTGAAATGAGCGCAATACGTCAGTGGTACGGTAAACATGGTCGCAAGGTGGTTTAGAGTTCGCTGCCAGAACGCGGAACAAATAATATGGCATAGAGACCGCTGACTGCTGCAATCCAATTTAGGTCAGTGGGTCATCAGTTCGGACTCGTTGTCATACAATGAGATATCGCTGCAGAGTCGGAGGGCTTTGCATCAGCCGGTACCTATTTTCCTTAATACACTTGCACATACATTTCTATTAGCAATCTCCAATACATTCCATCCTAGAAAAAAAATTAGAGTAAGCTGACCTTGGCATCATATTTGTATTATCGAATTCAAATATGTCACTGAATGACAATATTCATTAATTCTCTATGAATTTCTTTGGAACGTTTAATAGTAAAAATTATAACGAAAAAATATGCTCCTTTAAATACCTCGGGAACTACAACCTTACAAAGATAAAACTGCTTAGATAGGTTAATTACAATTTCCTATTTCCTTTGAATTTGACTATACACTATCTTAGCCCTTTATAATTTGGCGATCAAATGTGAGAATTGATATTTCAAGTTAACCATTCGGACCCGAACGCAAATAACATGGTAATATTACTTTTAAATTCATTTTATATTCGGGCATAATTAAAAAAAAAATTGAAAACATTTGCGCCGCCACTGGAGAGAATAATGAAAATAAATCATCGGATCCGTGCGTGTTCCTGCATCGTAAAACCTTTACACGTCGTTCACATCGGTCGGGAAGTTGAACGGCGCGTTCACTTTCCACCCCGCAAGGGTTCAGTCAACAAACTCTAATAGAATCATAAGATAAACTCGCACACTCATCAAACATAAATCAATGCGGGACCTTTGTGTCCCTTATTTGCTTTGACATCGAAACAAGTAATTAAACAAATAATATAATAATGCCAGTATTAATAGGAGCATGTATTTTATTAAAAATCAGATCAGATTACTTTGATCAGATACAATGGTAGTGACAAGGCACACAAGATGTTTATTTTATCTCGACACTAACCCAGACCTCAAAGGATCTAAATCCATAATAAACCATAAAAATACTTCACTAATAACGATATAACGGAACGTGACATGCAATAACAAAAAGATATTGTATCAGCTTCTCTTGTTACAGAAGGAAATCAAATTGATGTAGTCAAATAGTAAAAGGATTTCATAAATATCCAAGTAGTAAAACAACCGCATTAAGCATGCAGAAGTCCACAGGACGTCTAAAATGTAAGATCTTCGCTCTTGGCAACTGTACGTTATAAATATACAGACGTTGCTGTTTGTAGCCTTACAAAATGCATTGTTTTTATAATTTGTATCAAAAATGATACAAATATTAGTTTAATTGAAATACAGATTGTGATAAGCTCTGGTATACATCTAGAACAATACTAAGATGGCTAACTAAGCCAATTTAATCCTACAAACGGGGCCGGCAGCACAAACTCAATCCTTTTCAATTTCTTGAACACTTATCGCTTAAAAGGTTACCGCTCGGTGGCAACGAAAGGCGGCTTCATCGGTTCATTGTTTTTCTTTTTGTTCTTCCATCGATCACTTGATTTGCTTCGAGTACTAATAGGGATTGGAAAAATAATATTCGAGATAATTCAACATTATGAATAACTAGCTCATACATTTTATTATACACTATACAACATCGATATCTCAATTTAGAATGTGGTATCACCGATTTTCCTATTCACCCCATTGAAGGACAATTAAATATAATCGTTTCAAAATATGAATATACATTTTCGATTACGCTTGTAAAGTAAAGATAAATTTATTTCTCTAGTAATTCAATCCATACCTGACAACACGTAACGTGCGAAACAAAAGGAAAAGGAATATTTGTTCACGGATACTGTATAGGGGCTTGCGAATATTAGCACTGACAAAGATAGTTTCAAAGCGTGTACACGAAAATCGACAAAGAGAACCGCAAACATCACATCGTGGATGACAATCGGTATTCAATGATAGCCTGTAAACATTATTACATTAAAATATATACATTTCCGTAGTATTTTATATTACTAATAACCGACATAAAGAAGTTATTATATTAAATTATTCATATTAGCTTACGATAACGCGTGGTTGACGCGCACAGCGATACTCTTGTCGATAATCTCATCGCGACCTCTAGACTTTGCAGGTGACTACATAAAATAAATTTCAGTACCCGTGCCACTGACGACTTTGATTGCCTCCTAACAACGCACAACCTTGGTTATAAGACCAACATTCGACAACTATCGAGATGGTTGATGTGATACGAGTCGTACAAGTCACTGTAGTGTTAGTATCACTTACTGTAATAAAGTTAACACGTTTATACCGACACTATTTGGTTATTATTTAGGGACCGGTACGGAGGTTGCGTGGGGTAGCATTCGCGGCGCGGCGTCGACTGGCATCGGGCGACCGCGTCGGAGGCTGCGCGGACCAACCCCCGCCTCATTCACTCACACAACCCCAAGGCCTAGCCCGAAACAGCAAGACTTTAATGCGGCATGTGCTGTTTCCCACAAAATACAAATTCCAATTATATAACTGATTATAAAAAATAGTAAATTTATTGATTTTAATGAAAATATTATTTTCCTAGGTTACGCATAAATTGAACAACCGTGAAAGCAGTTCTATAATCAGTCCGAGAGGTCCCATTCGAAACAAAAACATGGCGAATATTCTCTTTTTTTATTAGATTTTAGTTTCATAGAATATTTTAAATTTGTATCACCTACTATAAGAACGTGTCTAAGCAAGTCATTGTGACTTGATATAGTAATATTTAATTCAATCAATAGATTATTTAAATAATTCTACGTCCATTGTCAACAGGCAAAATGTAAACTCCAAGCAGTATTAAATTCAGGATTGATAAGATTACGAAGCTTGTCTATGTACTGAATAACATTGTTGTAATGATATCCGAAAAGAAGCCAATTAGTTGTGTAGTTGAACAAAACTTTTCGACTAGGAATCTTAAGAAGAATTTTCTTTGTAGTCACCGCAGTATTCTTAAAATTGCGTTTAAGGTTTAACGAAATTTATTACACTCTTTTATAAAGCTTAAGTAAACGAGGGTTAATTATACAAAAGCTTATATAGAATCAGGTAAACCGTTAGCTTACGCGTAATATGTACTCATACTAGCTTATGCCCGCGACTTCGTCCGTGCCGATTTTAAAAAAGTAACCTTTATGCTTTTTGGCTTAGTAATCCTTCATCATCATTATTAGCCTAATGTAGTCCACTGCTGGACGTAGGCCTCCCACATCGACTGCCACGATAACCGGTCCTGCGCCGCACGCATCCAGTAGTAATCCTTGTTTATGCCAAATTTCAATCACATCCTTGATGGCTTTTAGAAGTTCAAACAAACACTCATCCAAAAGTAAACATACATCTAATATAAGTAATAAGGACTTAAAATATATCTGAAAATATATGTATTTTACTTATGAAACAGTCTAGACTTATTTTTCCCGTATAAGAAAACCGAATCGATACGAAGCGTGTCGTTAGTAATTACTATCTACTTTCATTACAATCCCCGTGCGATAGTGCAGCAGGCTTCACTTCAGAACCTACACACCCACATTGTAAACATATTAGTAATCAGAATTTTTCATAACAAAAACATATATACAATTTTTTTACACGGTATCCATAGATGTAGTATGATACAAATTTAAGACCCTTCAAAGATCGGCCAAGTGAAGCCATAAAATGGGATATAACATGAAAAATTTCCTTCCGTTTGTCCGGTTTATTGCTGTCAGCCCTACACGGACTACACAATTGTAGAATAACTTAAACTTTTCAATAGCATAGGATTACAAGTTTCACTCTTACTGCCGTGATTTCGAGATGATAATATCGATTCAAGGCTTATTTGAATTACTTTGAACGAGCAAAGATATACTAAAGGGTAGTATTTTTCAAATAACTTGGGGGCTTTAGCCGCGTGACGCGCAATGGCCTCCAACCGCTGTACTTTAAGCTACAACTAAAATTATGTTCTACGGTGCGACTCAGACTAAGTTCCGACCAACCAAGATACGAAGAATATTTTTCAAAACTTAAACGATCGTTTTCCACACGGTAATTTAGATTTTTCGATCGCTTTAACATCGCTTTAACTCAAAATCGCTTATAGCATTGGATTGAAAAGATAAATAAAAAAAAACCATAGATAAACAAAAATGAAAATCGATTATTAGACTGGTACAATAATTGTAGGCATGTTAAAATTTCTGTGCATCTTTTTCTATAGTAATAAATACCAACATGTTACAAGTTCGACAATTTTGTTACTATTGTAAAGCAAAACATTACATTGGTTATTGAATTCAACTAGCGCGTTCACTGTGCCACAGTTACACGTTTGAATCTGCCAGATATTGAGATTAGTTAAGTGCCAGTTCGGTATTTAGTGGTTAGTGGTAATTGATCACGGAAATGTCGCTGTTAATGTGTGCATTTTGTATGCAACGCTATTTGAAACCTACAATTACACTAATGTAAACCTAAATTACTTATGTTTGAATTTATCAAATTTCATCCAGATACATGATGCCGTTCTGAAGATATCTTCAAACAAATATCAAACCGAACATCCAAACTTTTGCATTTTGAAATAGGAAGAAGGAAGATAAAGTAAAATAAATGATTTTTGAAAATGAAATAGCTTGTTAGAAACTGTATACAGTTTTTTAAATACTATGAATAAATAATGCTAGTTTCAAAGAGAAACAATGATCCTTGCTGTAGACAGTAGATTCCTGATATTGTTTAGACGGACAACGTACAGAGTCTGCTTTGACAAGTCTATGTTCAACGGTACTGTACTGTTTACAATTCTGGCCTTGTGTGAAACTAGCATAAGCAGCACTTGGAAGGAGCTAGCTGGTTCACAATGAGCCTAGAACAAAAGGCGTTCCTCAAGGATAGTTCGGTGTTCGTATATGCATTATCGATATATTTCTGTAGGCACTGAGTTCGGAGGCCTGAATAGGCGCGCTTGTTTGCGGAGCCTGAATTGCGACCGCCTCAGGCTTCAGGTCGCCTGTGTTACTTACGAGAGCAAACCTCTTTGCTTGCGGACAAACATTTTTTTTTACAAGAGCAAACATTCACGCTCCAAGAAAATTAGAAAAGTGTTTTCTTAACCCGCCAAATATTTTATTATTCAAGTGATTAAAATAATAAATTTATGTGTGAAACTTACATTATTTGCTTCAGTAAATTGTATACTAATAAACCAACAAAATTCCCATGAATACTTGCACAATTGAATTATAAAACAACGTAAGTCTACACTTCTTAATCCTCTTAAGATGTGATCATAAAAGCTTACAAACACTGTAGGAGAGAAGAATCATCATTGAATTGTTTAATTCATTGTGTTAAATAAATTGTATTTACAAGGGAACGTATACGTTTCGTATCCGGACACAGATGTTCCCAATAAAGAGGGTGCGCGACGTATATTAGTCCAGTTCGGCATATTGCCTATAGAATGGTTTGGCAGCCGGTATTTCTTTATTTCCAAGTTGTAATATCGAACTTTGTCATTACGTGATTTTCTGTGAGAAATCTACATTAAGAGACTTGTAAGTGCATATCGATGTATGTAAATGCATAAACAAGATGATATTGAGACAATGTTGATGGCTACGAAGGTAGAGGAAGACCGAAAGTGTGAATAGATTGTGTGAAACAGTATATGCGTAAAGGAGTGAATTTAAGTGACGAAAGTAAGTAAAGGGGTAGGTTGATATGATAACATAAATCAGCAACAATACTTATTGTTAAGACGTACCTTTATAAATCGATTGCTTTAGATGTTACGTAACATTTTTATACGAACAAAGAGCTTGTTCATAAATAGTTTAATCATTCAATAGTCAGCACTAACTGGAGCTCATTATGTTCAGTGCAAACTTGCGAACTTGTTCAAGGAGAGAACGCTTCGTCAAACCATTATACCTTTGCACCAAGCGCAAATAAAAGACCAAACTTCCACGGGTATATATCAGATAATAGAAAACAATTGAAATCATATCTCATTGTATTTATCAGGCGAATAAAAGCCTAATCGGGAAAAAATGTACTGACACCTAAAACTAGGTAATTATTTTAGAAGCTAAAATTATTCGTTAACGTAATTAAAGCAACGTCAAAAATCGCAAGTCAATATACATATAAAAAAACTACTGATTTACTACTAAAATTTATATTAGTTATAAAACGGCTTAACTCACATGTAAATCGGTGTCGGTACCGACTACCGACCCTAGACGAGTGAGCCGCGAACGCGCTATAGTACTAATCCCACTCACCTTGAAGAGCCCACGATGTGCTCGACACTAGTCGGTACCGACACCGATTTGCACGTGAGTTACGCCGTTTTATAAGTAGTATAGTGAAATGTCTCACGAAAGTTTTAATAGTTTAAATACTAAAATTTATATTAAAATTTTCAACATAGTTTTTGTTAATAATTCCAAAGAATGATATAAAATTAATTTGTCTTTTTACGTCAATTGAAATTTTCTCTAAAACATTCTCATTCACACAAGCTCTTGCGTTATGAGGCGTTCATTCATGAGTCGATCACGTTGCTCGTTCTTTGCTCATTCGTTCTATAACAAATTATCGTTCAAACAATTAAGAAGCTATCGCTAAATAACAAAAAGTAGCTAATTTATAGGGTAAACAAATTATAAGTTTTACTTAAAAATGTTGATTTCATGTTTCATCATCATCATCAGCCCTTGTCCGCCCACTATTGGACATAGGCTTTTCCCAATGCCTTCCACATTATGTATATCATGTTTATTATAAACCAAAAATTTCGTTAACTATTGGATGTTATATTGATACTCTGTCGATGCCTAGTCTTCCTTCCATATGATGGTGGTGGCAACCTTCCCAGTAAGTCTTCTCTTAATGATATATTAATTAAATTTTCTTAAATTTATACATGTTATTTATTACCTAATAACTCCAACCAATAGGGTCACGTGTAAGGTGTAATTAATACATTAATCATTTGGCGTGTAAATAAAAAAAATATGCGGTGTGGGTTAAGAAGCAATTTTTCCAAAGTTGGATAACAATTGATTAAGTACATCTAAGCGGTGACCTATTTATTTATTGTGTGCGCGGGTTACATATGTGGAAACTTTGCAAGATCGATACCCATCGAATCTCACTTACTAAAATATAACTTTCGTATAAATTAACACATATTAGCTTTTAAGACGTCCATACACAAATAATTGATCACGTGATTTATTAAACAAACAAAAGAATAACGTTTCTTTTGTTTAATATTTTAATGGTTAACTTGTGAAACATTTTCGGCTATCTAGCATATGCTACATTTTACCGTGACGTAATTAATTATTACGCTTGTACCTAATTAGGCCCGTGTCAACGCTAATAAACACCGGTCATAACATATAACTTATTCATTTTGAATCATAAAAAAAATTAAAGATTACGTCATTACGTTTAGTAATGTAAATATCTGTATTTTTTTGTAATAACATTGAAAGAAAATTACAATTTGTGATTGTGTAATGACGGCTACACACCATCAATTTTACCGGCGGTTTTGAAAAAGGAAAAAAATTGCTTAAGAACAGAATTTTAAATGTATAATCGGGTTCAGTTACATCTATAGGCAACATTGTAACTATCAGTAAAACTGTACAGTTCTCAATTTTGGTTATACACATAAATCTTAACTGTACAGTCGATTTATCATTTAACACTGACTGTGTGTATCCAGCTTAATAAAGTAACTGTTATCTCAATATTGTTATCTACGTTCTCGAAGCATCGAAACAGTTTCCAGTCGATTGACTTTACAATGGTTCACGAACCATACACTGTTCAACAGAGTATGTTAGGTTTATACATAAAATTCGTAGAACCTCAAGATTTATTACATTATTCATAAATACTGCTACAGGATGATATATTTCGTAGTTAAATGTTTCATCGCCATATTGTTACCCAGACATTCCTCATTTTTAGTTAAAACTCCTAAACTGATTCGGGAAACAAAAACTATTTTCTATTTATATTTCACAATGGATACACTTGTCTATCATATTTCTCAATTACCACAATTTTATTTTAATATGAGCAGATTTTTGTTAATTTACTTATATTTCTTTTACGTATCCCACTAAGCTATAGGCTTGTGCTAGCTAAGCTATAGGTCCCCAATAGTCGAATTGCGGGATTTGACCTATCGACCACACGTTCGTAAATCCGTACTCTAAACCATTAGACTATTGGCGCTTAAAACATAAGTTTCTTTGTCTAAAAGATAATACATTGTATGTACTTCAACAACGCAGCAAGGGAAAATTGAAAGAACATTAATATCAATTATTTTACGTTCGAAAAAAACACGTCTTCTCCATTCCGCACCAGCAATCGCCCAGTCTGTCGAATGCTGAGCGAGACTTAAGAATTAAAAATACCTTTTGCTTTACCGTACAAAAAGGTTTAAACCGCTTTGCATTTCTCTAATCCGGTTCTCTGTAATCATCGTTTGAACTAAGTTCTTATTACTTGCATTTTATCTTGAAGACTCTTTGTATCGAAATGCATGAACTTTATTCCTACTGCTTAATATAGTAATGTTCTATTTTTTTAATTATAGTTACAAGAGTTAAATTAAAGCTTGACCACAAAATGCCAAGTGATGATGTCGAAATATGGTACGCTCTAGTTTAGTAAGTGCCTATTCACTCTACTCTTGAAGACCCCCACCTCGTATTTGGACGCAAACTCTGATGGAAGGTCTTTTGATACTTAAATATTACAAAACATACATTTTTTCTGCCACGCACAGCCGTATGAACGGCCTGTCCTCGACGGTATATCCAAATCAATACTTAGGGTCCATCAAAAAGTGAGCGTATCTCTTTCTCAAAGGCCAGCAACGCATCTGCTCTGATACTGCGGTTGTCCATGGGAGTCGACAACCACCTTTGTTATCCGGCAACTCATTTAACCCCTTTGATTATAAAACAACATAGCTGTTAAAGAAAAATTACACTAAAACAATGTACTATTTTTTTAAGTTGTAAAATTTCAATTGAAATTCATTTTTACATTTTTCATTCTTGCTCCGCTCCTAATGATAGTAGCGTGATGTTATACAACCTATAACCTTCCTTGATAAATGTATTATTCAATGCGAAAAGATTTTCTTAATTACAAGCAGCGGGTTCTGAAATTACCGCGAACTAAGTCTTCAGCTTCATGATAGCGTACATTATAAATATTAAAAGCGTGTCGCACTAACGTCAAGTCGGAGGACGGAGAATACGTAAAAATTGATGCCGCGGCGAACGTGTTAGTCAATTTGAACTTTAACACTATACCGTAAAGTTTAATTGTTAGTGAAGTAATTCCAAAACAAAATAGCAGTATAAGTTATGGAAAAAAATTGACTGTTAGTCGGTACGAAGTTAACCGGGTCACCTAGTATAATAATGTACGTGCATGATAGATGCGTACACAGGAATGGCGACCGCGCCGTCACGTGGACAATGACTTCAATAAACCAGTCTGAACTAAGCTAGCTATCGTATTATTAGTCACTAGGGTAAAGGAAAGGTAAAAGGTAGAAGGAACCAAAGAAAAATGTATGACATGACATGGATGGCTCTCTATACATAACAAATAATAATAAAAAAAACTTACCCAAACAATCCAAGAATCCACAGTACCAAATAATAGTCTCTTGT
The DNA here is from genome assembly GCA_027563995.1 of Papilio gigon. Lineage (NCBI taxonomy): Eukaryota > Metazoa > Arthropoda > Insecta > Lepidoptera > Papilionidae > Papilio > Papilio gigon. Next base: position 2,059,808 of record JAODUI010000032.1, read on the forward strand.
CGCGGCTGGCTCGTCTAACTGCCTTCACGTTGTCCTTCATCCACCGCATCTTCAGCGCGCTGAAGTAAGGGCTGATGGGCAGCCCGCTGATGTTCTTCAAATAATTCTTATTTCTATCCGGCAACTTGGCCACCACAGCATCCACCGTGCTGTCCGTCCGTATGTCGTTCCACGCTGAAATATAGTCAAGAGTCAATGATGCTCACTTAAAGGTCTAAACAAACCTAAATATCTTGGACACTAAGAATGCTATCTTAATCAAATAAACGATATTTAATAGACAATATAATAACCCTTAAACAAATGTAAAAAAATATATAAGTCCCCCTATTTTACTTATTAAACATTACATAGAGAAAAAAACCGATGATTTCGCCTTAAAACAAAATTAGGAAACACGACTTTTTTGTACAATATGATTACTATCAATATGGTTTATAAGGCCCACTTAAAAACAGATTAGAAAAAAAAACTCAAGTCCAGTAATTTTGTACTTCCATCTAAGAAAGTCTACCTTTTTCAAATTTGTTTTTTTATGACGTAACCTTACAATAACTAAGAAGTGTTAATACCTCAATTTATGAGCTACATTGGCTATTAAATACCGTTTATTTTATTAAGTTAGCATTCTTAGATTTAGATTTATCCATACATGTTTAGAAGAAAAAAAAACCTTTAGTAGAAATCACAAATATTTTCAATATACTTTAAAAAATAGATTGTCTGTTGTTTCAAAATAATTAACAGTTCTAAAAAAACTTATATCTAGAGGGAAACGTGTTATAACAGCTCATAAGAACATGAACAGACTGGTCGTGTCGACTGCT
>JAODUI010000032.1:2060734-2077247 GCA_027563995.1 Papilio gigon
ATTGATGGAGCCTATACTAAAGTTACAATTCGTATACGACATCTATTACAGAGAGAAATAAAAAACTGAATAAATATATACTTCTATATGATTAAAAAATGAATAGGATTTAAAAAAATTAACAATGAACAAGGTTGAATTGATGTTACAAACAGGTCTGTTTACAAGAAGTCTGGGATTTCAGCTTTATAATGGTAAAATTGTTAAGATAGGATTTGACATAATTTATCATTTCCATAAAATCAATATCCAGACAGCCATGTGGCAAGCCGAGGACAGAGTGGCATAGAGGCGGCTCCTCGACTCGTCGGTGAGGACGCTTCAAGATGAGCACGACCTTCAGCAATGGAGAGCACGAAGAAGAAGAATCATTTCCATCGAATTCGTCTTTTGACTATATATTAATTTAACAAGATTGCTGTAAAATTACTTTAGATTCGTATGGTACTTGTATAAGTCCATGCATTGCATGTTGGTTATACATTACATGTTTATTCAACGTTATTCAAATAAACACTCAACTGAACCTCGTCAGATGACGTACTTACTTCCATTAAACGCTATTGCACGTTAATGCACATCATTAAATTTATAATTCCTGATGTAATTTGAAATGATTTTTAATTGTGAATAATGCAATTTTTCTTTTTTTTTTAATTTGCTAATATTTTTAGTTTACTAATATTTCTTGTGATCATTCCTAGTATGCTTGAAAAAGTTTTTGTTGGCATATGGTTCACGACAATACTCGAATGGTGGGATTCGAACCCACGAGCGCCAGATTGGTAGTCCGTACCCATAACTATTAGGCTATTGGCGCTTCTATTATATAAAATTCATTCGATTTTTAAAAACATAAATGTTTTTCAGGAAAAAAATTACATTCTTAATTACCCTTATCCCTATTAAGAAAACAAACGTTAGCAAACGTCATTTAATCGTCGATTAACCTTTGTTATATCGCCATACATCAGTTCAGCACTGAACTTCGAGTACTCAATAAAATGAAGCTTTATTTTTAACACGCCAATTGAACTTTGATCTAAACATAAGCTGGCTGTGACGACACGCCCTCTCCCTATAATTTTCCCGACCCTCATATCAGTTTTTTGCAGACCGAGCGCATAATCCTAACTGGAGACTCATTAATAAGATAAATGACGTCAGCAGACGGGATTGTAACACGATACGACCGCCACGATAAGCACGTGTGTTGCATATAACAGGTTTAAACATTAACATGTAATATTTATTTATATAAACATATTTCTACACTGTTAGCGACATATCAAAATGATTTTAGTTGACGCTAATTAAACAAAAAGTTTTACATCAATACCAATTTAAAAACAGAAAACTAATATTTATACGTCATTCTAAACGCAATATCAAAGCGAACTTAGTCATGTAAAAGTGATCTTTCGACTTTTTAACAACTTTAAAGTCGAATAACTTTGTGTCGTGTCGAAAATTACACTTTTTAACACGCTTTCAACGCTACAAACTTGGATGCAGAAATTTTGGCAAACTTTTTGTATGAGAAAAATATACAACTTTGTAATAATCGTTCATGCAGATATGTTTAAATTAAGTTAAATAAAATTGACGTATATCCATATTGGTGTTTTTTTTAATGACTTTATTGTTAGTTACACCAATATACGAGGTGTTTGTGGCATACAATAGTGTGAAAGACGTCAAACATATAGTGAAATGGGGGACTGTATTACACCGAACTTCGCAAATAAGATAAAATACATATCAGGGCGACCTAGTTCATATTGTTCAGTTAATCAACATAAATCATGTTAGCCGCCGACGTGTCTCGTGCAATACATTTATCACGGCCAATTAAGTTAGGCCCTTGTCTTGTTGCCACTTCGCATGTGTAATTCATGTGTTGATTTAATTCTTAAACATGTGTATATTTAGGGATATTTACAACACATTTCAGGGAAATATCATTTGCCGCTCATATCTATAATATAAGCAGAGTGCAGGCAAATCTTGTACCGTTATCGATTTCAATACTTAACCTATTTCTTTGTACTTTCATGTGGCATGTAATAGCTACATTTGTTCACTTTCTGCGTAAACGCCCTTTAAGAACATCGGCATGAATATTTTTATATGTAGAACTGAACCCTCCTTTCTTTCCAATAATACAAAGTGTGTATCTTGCGGCATTACCTCTTACGCTTTTCGATTTATTACCAAACTATATTTATATTAAGTAAAATTTTAAATTGAAATTTAAACAAAAAACTCTTTCACTGACAAAATTAATTAATAACAAAAATTGAAACGTCCGATTCCAAAAAATTCCACTGCGGTAAAATGGTGAATTCATTTTCTATTGTAAAGTTAACTTTAATTCTGATGCCACTCATTTTCTTTTATTCCAACGCGACTATTGTTTCAACTGTCTTCATCTTTTAAAGCCCGAGCTGAAATTACAGATAGAAGGGAGTATGGAAATACAATAGTTAATTTCCTATGTAATATCTGAGCTGCGACACGAATAAGGTCTCTGAAGTTCGCATTTTCGCTGCGCAGTATTAGTTTAGTTCAAATTGTGTTACTGTCGTCGAGGACTTCTTTATAATAAGTACGGTGTGTTGCAAAAAACATTTTAAAGAATAACGTTACGTAAAATACAGATGTGAAAATAATTTTACTAAGTATTTCTTACCGTTTTATAATCTTAAACAAATAGGCAACATGCATTTCTTAATAAATAAAATTAAATCATATTTTATTCGTTGTTAACTTCAGTCTTACCTACGCGGTTACATACATCGAAAAACATCTTACTGGTTGTTGAAAAGTTATTAATTTATATAATAGACAAATATGACTATGAAAATTGGATTAAAGAAAATCTGACTACATAGTCAAAAGTTCATTGATCCAGAAACAAATTTCAAGATGCAATCTTCTGTAACTATCTCATCCGTTTCAAAGCCCGCTACATGACAAGCTTGACGTCGTCTCCGAAATATAAAACGAGCTTCTGTCTTGAATCACCTTTGTCATATCTTTCTCTTCATAATTCACGACAAACGGTATATTGTACGTGCATCCTGACGTACGACCAACATATTTGAATATGCTAATATTTTAGACTCTGTGTGAATGATTTATATTTACAGAATTACAAAGAACTAAAGAAGGATTAATTAAAAAAGGTTTGAGCCAAACTTTAATCGAAAGAAAAACAACTGGTTTGAGATAATGTTTCAACGACATCAAAAGAGTGATATGAGATTTAATAAATCCTTTTATAAAATTAATAGCGCTGTTCCAAACCCCATCTTATTGGACATAAATCTTAATTTACCGTACATTACTTGAGAAGAAAACCTTAATTCTTGGGTGAACTTACATTAAAGAGGGTTGACACTTTACAAACTTAATATTTGTATAAGATTTAGAAAAGATGCATTTATTAGTGTTAACATCTAACATTGAGTCGTGGCGCTACCGGTATAAACATAGGGTGTATAACTCTTCATTTGAGTTACTTTATACTAGGATTGTTCTTTATTAATTTTTTTTTTTGATAAAAACAGCCAGACAAAAAACTAAAAAGCATCGAAATAGATACACGAAAGAGTGCACAATACAGAGATAAATGACAAATGTGTAAAACGTATTATATGATAAAATAAAGGCCAAATAAATGAGGCGATTAAATTCGTATCCGTAATTAGTACATGCTGAATAAAAATAGAAATGCGTTTATTAATAATTGATTTCGTGCCATTATGTGTCATTTAAAATGAAGTACTATAATGTTTGAAGTTGAAAGACATGAAAAGATTTAACAGGCTCTACCGCCGTTCAAGTTACGTGCTAAAGTTCGAAAGCGACAAGAGGCAGCCTGCTCGACGGTAAATCAATTATAATATTGCAGGCGGAAAACTAGTTAGACCTATACAGTATATACAGGTTGATTCAATTAAAATTTAAGCAAAGCAATAACTGGAATAAAGGATTATAAAAAAATAAGCTTTAAAATTCAGATATGACAGCTGACAGCGAGGTATGGAAGAGTACAATATGCCAACACTACGTACGGAAAAGAGGAGGGTGAATGATATTGATAAAAATTACGTGATTGATACAGGACAATGTAATGAAATTTTATTAATCAAAATAAGCTTAGGGTTCGATATTCATCATCATCGTTATCAGCGTATAGTCGTCCACTGCTGAAGGAAGGCGTCTCCCAACGATCACCAAGACAACCGGTCGTATGCCCGCATCCCATGCACTCTCAAAATTTGACCAAATCAAGTGACGATGGTTTGATATTTCGCAAGAGTAATTTAAAACAGTTGTAAACTTTTGTTAAGGTATTATTAATCGTATACAAACTGGCACTGTTTTGAATGCTGTCATTACAAATAATATTTTGGCAGACAAAATTCATTTTGAATCTGCCAGTTATTTATGCGACGAATTTATTCGACTCAACTTCATAACACATGCACAGCATACTGTGAAATCCATTTCGTTCGTAGGAAATGAATTCTCGAAATAAACACGACGCCCAATTTATTTGGTACTTGACGCCACATGAAAAGAAAATCGTAGCATAGTTAAGGTAAAAAAAAGATAAATGGCCATGGTACTTTTAGGTAGAACTATAAAACAAAATATTTATGGTAGAGAAAATTAGCACAAGTTAATTGAACTGAGTAAAAAGATTACGTACATATTTTGTTATTATTGGATACTCAATGTTTGCACAAAGATGCGCATAGTATTCACGTAAGAAACCGTAATGGGTCACGAACAGTAGCTTTTATCAGATGAAGATAGTTATTGGTAATTTTTTTCTGATTCAAAGCGAATTGACGTGTAAGTCTAATACTAACAAACAATTGAATCCTTAGTTCGTCTTAATTTCGACACTAATTGGGTAGATGTACGACCGGCAATGCTATAGGAATCTAGACGTCCTGTCTCTATCTCCCGAAGTGTACTTATGACCCCTCTAAGAGTCTGAAATGCTCTTTAGTTTTGTTTCAAAGTACTTTAGCATTACAAGAATAATTCTGCCGGCTACAGCTACAAGCTTAATGATGGTCTTCTTGGACTTACTCACGAGACGTGACGTCACAACTTTCTTCTTGGTATGTGAGAAATTAAAATATTAAGTTCGTTTTGAAATTCACACTCAGTGTGTACTTACCGGCTTATATTTGTAATATATGAGGTCATTTAGATTGCAAAAATTCAAATATGCAATAAGAAGAAATTCGCATAGATGAGTAAACAATACCGACATCTTAATAATACTCGAGTATCCATTTTAAAAACAGTAAGTCACGTATATGGAAAGTCATTTGTACTACATCAAGATGAGGACAATTTTCAGTAACTAACATCGCGAGATATCTGAGACTACTTCACAATTAAATTAAATTGTAAATATAAGCATTATTTCAGAACAATAAAGAAAAGGACAATAGTAAACTAAGTAACATAAAAATAAATGACAATAACAGTAGAGATAAATACGATATACCATTTTCATTTACATATTTTAGCGAAAATAGACACGTTTATAGTCCAAATCGTATCATGCGAAGAGCGAAAACCTGTCTCGGAGACGGGCAGGTTTTATAGTGGCCCTACATACATGTAAATGAAGAGATATGAGGTTATGCGTACATTTTTCACAAGGACTTATATAGTATCGACATTGAATCGAAATAATTTTTCTATATACATTTCAAATTTGTAAGCAACGATACGAATAGAACGTTTTATACTTATAAAACTGCTTAACTGACGTGTAAATTGGTGACGGTACCGACTAGTCCAGCCCATCGGGGCTCTTCTTCAGAGTGAGTTGGATTGGTACTATAGCGCGTTCGCGGCCCGTCGCTCACTGGAGCCCCGATGAACGAAACTAGTCGGTACCGACACCGTTTAACACGTGAGTTGAGCCGTTTTTATAAGTAGTATAGTGAAATTTCTCACGAAAGTTTTAATAATTTAAGAACGTTTTCTTATTTTTATTTAGTATTATTATTCATAAGACATATGAATATAGAAAAACTCGAATTACGTATATACGCGATTCTAAGGTGTAAAAGTTTTGTTACAACTAGAACCATTATATTTTAAATTGTTGTTAAAATTTCGCGTAAAAAAACTATCATGGAACATATCATCTTTTTTTCTTACACCTATTTTATACATTGGAGTTCCGTAACATACTATGTTTCAACTCTTACCACCGCTCTCCAATCTATAGTAACGTAACATAGAGAATTATTAAACCTTTCACTCCGCAAACTATATTAAGCGCATTTAAAAGGGTTACTATGGGATATAATACTTATAAAACGGCTTAACTCACGTGTAAATCGATGTCGGTACCGACAGAATAATTTAATATGATATAAAATAATTATAAGTAAAAGAATATAAAACGATGTCCAGCACTTAACACCATTAAAACAAAAACAGAGTTGCAGTACAATGACAAATGAAGCGAACAGCGGCGCGCCTTCACAAAGACCCAACAAGCATTAGTTAACGCCCGACAATTAACACTGCTCTATTATATTTTAATTATTAAACTCAGCTTTAATTACACCATACATTGTTGAATGAATAAATTAGTCCATCAATATTACCTAAGCCATAATACAAATTGATATTTGACCTGTTGAAATAAGGAAAGAAAATTGCTTTCTTGATCGAATTATTTTGCGTCGGTAAGAACGATACGTCAATTTTTCATATCAATAATTTAGATTATGCAATATGCAAATTACAACGAAGAAAAACTTAAATAATGTCTTAAAAGAAGCAAGCAGCATCTAAGTAATTTCAACCTTTTATTTTGTTGAAGCAAAGAGCCAACGTCTGTGTAAAAATAATTTAATAATCCGACCGTCTTACTGGAGCTCAACAACAGTATAATGAGAGGCGAAAAAACATCGACGAAATTCGCAACTTTCCGTAACTGGAGCTGACGACGTAAGTAAAAAAGTTACAATGTAACTAAATAACTCGGAAAGAGATTTCATAAATTTTAAATTTGTACTTTCCGATTTTATTCTCATTGCAATTCCAAATTTATTATCCGTTTGAAGGTATTAGTGATTGCAACATCGGTTACGGCGACATTGCAGTTACAACCACAATAACTATAGATCCCCGTTTCACGCCTTATGCCCTTTATCTAAGCCAGTATTTAATTTATGATTCTATCCAAGAAACTAGACAACCGATAATTACGTAAGAGGTAAGCACGTTTAATATGATAGGGTATATTAATTAGCTAACTCATGTACCTGTAGTTTCCTATTAGCATCCTAGATTTGTTCGAAGGGAAACAAGATTAAGGTGGGACCTTAATTTACAACGAACACGGCCGTCTCGCACGTCGCACCGTTTACAAGACCTACGCAAACAACTGCGGGTACGTAGCTGGAATTAAGGTCGTTTTATCGCATCAACACACGCTCCGCTCTATAACCGCAGAAAGCTCGATTGAGGTGCAATTTTAAATTAAAAACTACTATACTAAACTACACAAACTGAAATGTAACCACTTTTATATTTTGGACACTTAATAAATACATTACAAGGGCCGCGGTGAAACAGTTAAACTTTTGACCAGACTGGACCGATCTCGACATGTCCACGATCCTTACGTTGTACCAATCATTTTAGATCTCGAATTTTATACGTACACTAGCTGACCCCGCGAACTCTGTTCCGCCTTAAAGGCAATAAATAAACAGATTTTTGAATTTATTAGGAAATACAAAAAAAAAAACATTTCCTCCTCGGAATAAAACGTTTGTATGGGAAATGGAAACGGGCTATTTTTAAGGCTTTCACGAGAGTTTTTCTAATTCTTACTTTACTACTCCCCTTTTTAACCTTCCCTAAACCTCTACGAACATTCCAAGACCAAGATAAGATAAATCCGTTCAGCCGTTCTCGAGTTTTAGCGAGACTAACGAACAGCGATTCATTTTTATATATATAAATAAAGATTAATAACAAGAATTGCGTCCTTAACTTTAATAATAAAAACTAAAATAAATTTAAAAATCGAAAAAAGAACACCGAAGATAACACGTTTATTCTTTTTATGGAAAATAATAATGTTCAATTTGTTCGCAAGATCAATGATTAAATTAATTAGAAAACGAGCTATAAATTTTATCTCTTCTTAAATAAAACCTTTATTAAAATAATATTATGACATCAGCAGATAGGATAATATTGATTTATTTTTATAAGCATTATTATAAATCTAATTTATTGTAAAAATAACCATATTAAAAATATAAAAATAATTCTTTTTAACGTCACCTGTCATCGTGGTCTAGCTTTAGTTGATTCTTTTTTTTAAATAATCAATTATATAAACTGTTCTCTCAATTCTTTTTACAATCATACTGGCTGTTTTCTTGGGCCTTCATAAGCATATTCCACAAGAAAAAAAGCGACGAAGACGAAACAAAAGCTGTCCTTTCTAAACAATTTGAAGATTTGAAGAGAAGTCAGAGAAATCAGTAGAATGTTAGTGGTTACCATGGTAATCCTGCTTTGTCTGCTGTCCATTGTTTTTGTCTCTTTCACGCACAAGTTGTCAAATTTACTCACCACCAAAGATTAATAGCGTGAAATACGCGTATATAGCGCCCTGCCCACAATGAACTACGGCGCGGAGACCTGGACAGTAAGGTGGGACAGGCCCATAAGCTTAGAGCCGCTCAACTGGCAATGGCGAGAATTATGCTCAGTATTTCTCTAAGTGGAAAAATCTCGATCGACTGAGAACCAAATCGGACGACATAGTTCTCAGAACCTGAAGGCTGTAGGTAGGCCAGGAAATTGTTCGAGTGGAGGCCACTGTTGGGGTGTGTGGGGCCTTAAAGTGGACCGACGACTTAGTGAGGACGGCACGAAGTCGTTGGATGCGGAAGGCGGAGGAAGACATTGGGGAAGGCCTATGTCCAGCAGTGGGCAGACAGGATATGATGTTAATGATATAGCTTTTAAATTTGTGTGGTGGTTGTTGAGATTTTATTTGATAAGGTTAAAAAAAAACTTTAATAATTGTATGATATAGACATGACAACAGATGCTATAAAATGACTAATCAAATAAAGAAATAATCAACAAGCAATAATTAATTTTCAACACTTAAAAGGAAGCGAACAATTTTAATAAATTTAAGATTGAACATTAATCTGATAAGTTTTTTGTTCAAACACCCGGATGTAGATTTTATTTTAGAATTTTTACTTGAAATGACCTTATACAAGTGCTTTATATTAAGTGAAGAAAATAATAACTGATTTATCAGTTCTTTGAATATGGTTATAAAGAAATATAAATTTTATTACAACGCCCTCACTCTCTTGTTAATATTGTTACCAGTTTTATACCGTGGGAATATTTATTTTAAATTATGCTAAAGCTACCTTCAGTTTTAATTGAACAGTCGAATTGTTAAAATTTTAATTGTCGATAAAAGTGTTGTGTGTTACGGGCTTTATGTTTTGAAAACTGCCTTACGTATCGCGGAAGATGGTCGTTTATCAAAATTACTTGAACGCCTGTCGTTGCAATCATAAGTAGGTGTAACTTGAGCAATATACTTACAGTATGGAAATGTAAATGTGAGATTACACTGCCGCAAGTCTCACAAAAAACTTTTTATCACATTTGTTTCTTTTTTGTAAAACAAAATGGCGTCGGCAATCTCTTCAGTAAAGATCTCAATGCTTAATTATCAGTATATTTTGTAAACGTGATTGCGCAGTGGAAATTCACATTTATTATTAATTAACACATTAATACGTCAAGAACATTAGACCAATTTTTGAAGAAATTACGCGAATGGGTAAATATGAAATATGATACAGTACAAAAGAATATTTAAAAGTGAATAGAGCTATTTTTAATCAAAATAAAATCAATGTTTAATATGAATAATAAAAACACATATAAAGTCATGACAGAATATAACTCGACAGTTTATAAACTGTAGAACAGACCGTAAATTATAATTTCAATTCACAATTCACTGTCTACAATATTCACTGTCAGATTATAAACCGAATTAAAGTCGACACAAACAACGCCTACACGAATAATTTTGATATGAACGTAAGTTTAGAAAGTGGAGCACGCTGTGTAGTCATAATTGAATGTTTCATTACCAAAGTACATGTTTCAACTCAATTATTTAGCAAGACATACAGGATGTATAGAATTTTTTATTAAGAAATTTTTCTTTTGAAGTTAACAATAAAATAGTCAAGAGTTTTCTTTTAATAAATTATAACTATTTTAATCATCGTTTTATTTTTAGGTTTTTATAAAAGTAGTAGATTTTTGTTAATTCACTAATATTTGTTGTAACCATTCCTGGTAAGTTTAAAAAGGTTGTGTTAGGATATGGTTCACGACAGTAATCGAATGGCGGGATTCGAACCCATGACCGCTAGATGGGTAGTCCGTATCCATTACCATTAGGCTATTGGCGCTTCGAATAGCGAAAATGAATAAAATGTATTATTATTTCCTGATTCGTGTAAATTTATAGGCGTAACTAATATTTTTATCATCAATCAAAAGGTCAGTAAACTTTACGTTTTAATCTGACAATGATTTTTATCGTCAATACGTGAATTATAAAAGGATTTACAGAATTTACTTTCAAGCATTTATTGTGCTATGTTTGCTACCAAAGTAATTGCTTAATACTAAATAATTACATTGTAATATCCTTATTTAGGCATTTTCGTAATATGAAATTTCAAATTAATGTAACACGTTCGCTACGAAACGAGGTCTAAATCATCCCTAATACTTCCCTGTGGTGCGACAAGGAAAAACGTGTAGTTCTCTGTGGTGCGAAGGGCATAACTTTGTTATAGGAGGTGGGTTCTAATTGACCACGCGTCGCACTAACGTCTTCCCGTACTGCAGGGATAGCAATAACGCAAAAATTGGTTCCGCAGCGAACGTTTTAAAACATGAAATTTTACAACACGACGTACTAAAAACGTCTATTTTTTGTAAATTTATGATAACGTAAAAATTATTTTTTTTTGTAATTTTCCGCATTCCCATCAAAATGTTGCTAACATTTATGCACATTTAAATTTTAACCTTTCATGTCACTATTTATAAATATTATTAGAGGCATTTAAATTTAAAATAATTCATTTGAGATCAATGATATAGTCTCAAACAAATGACTACATCTTTTAAATAGAAACTTTACTTATATCTAGAATACAAAAATGTATCCCTGAATGTGATCCAGGCGCAAATCTCGAGAGCCGTTGAACTGATTTCATCATCATCATCAACAGCTCACTATACGTCCCCACTGAGATGCTAGGAGCCTACCCTATTATGAGGGGTTACTTAGTCAACCACGCTGGCCCACTGCGTGTTGTTTGACGTCACACATATCTTACAATTTCTTCGCCGATATGTGCAGGCACCACGATGTTTTCCTTCACCGTTAGAACTGATTTCGCTAACTCTTTTTTCAAAATATCCCTTAAAGTTCTTACGGAGAGAAAAATAAAAAAAAATGCCTAAAAATGTCTATAAACAGCTTTTTTATACTCGCATACAATCGTAATAATATTTAAGTCAATTTGAACTTTAATACCATAGCATAAAGTTGAAGTGTTAGTGGAGAGGTTCATGGTAGACAACAGTTGTGTATTAGACGGTACGAAGTCTGTTGGAACAGCTAAATATAAAACGTCTAACCTAACACTTACTATGCCCGGTATCGGCACCGACTAGTATCATTATTTTAATATAACCTCCATATTTAACATACAAACTTCTTTTATTTATTATATTACATTCTATGGACTGTAACAAAACTATGAAACAATTTCAAAATTACATACATCCATAACAAAAGCATCTAATTAGGTTTGTACATTGAGATGAATAGAACTTAGTACTGAAGTACTTATAACCTAAGTATCTTACACCCCTCCCTTCTAACCTGGGCTATAATGATAAATGTAGAATAAAATTCTTTTGTTTAAAGACTTTTTAGCAGCAATATTGTATGTAACTTTAACGAATCGCCAATAATCTAATGGTTATGGGTACGGACTACCGAGCGGTCGCGAGTTCGAATCCCACCATTCAACTATTGTGAACTATATCCTAACACAAGCTTTTTCAAGCTTATCAGAAATGGTTACAAGAAATATTAGTAAATTAACAAAAATCTACTAATACTAAAAAAAAAGAAAAAGTTAGCATTTAATGTTGCATATTAATATTGGTCAAATAGTATAGAATATGTTTATATATAACTATGTATATTTAGAGTTTATAATTTTGTGTAATGTTTAAAATGTATCTGATTTATTAATTAAATACCAATTAGCATTCAATTTATTGCAACTTATAGTATTGTCATGATTTTGAAATGATTGTTGTGATTTTCCACTGTCCTAAAGTATGTTGTCCCAAGACTTTTATAGAGGGGTTTATTCTGTGAAAGTTTACGGTTAGAGAAAGTAAAATATTCTTTCAGACCGGTGACAGGATTTTAGAAGTAGACGGTGTTTGTGTGAGGACAGCGCAGCACGAGAGAGCGGTGCAGCTAATCAAGGCCGCGGGTAACACCGTCACACTTACTGTCCAGAGTCTCATAGCGTGGGTAAGTAGTAAAATGATGAGTAGAATGTTTTGGAGTGAACCAAGAGTGTGGTACGTTAGGAACAAGAAGACGTTATTATTAGTCTTAGATTTTAGATCCCGAAGCCAGTTAGTATCAGACATTTTTCATAGAGAACAGAAACAAGACTTGCTTCCACTATTTTTTGTCTATGATGTCGGTGCTTTGAAATCCTTAAAGCTCCAATATCCTGCATCTTGACATTAGATAAACGGAGTTGTGAAAAGACTGTTTAAAATGTCAATCAGCCTTAGCTTCATTGTTACACATCACAAAGTTGATACTTCTCATAAGATCCTTTGGACGTGTACTCCGTTGTAGGTAGATTAGATAAACGGATATCATAATGTATTCACTTTCTAGAATACTGATTCGTCTGATGTCGACGTAACATCGCCTACTCCATCAAGGACACTTTCGTACAAGAAAGGTCCAGCTCCGCCGCCGCCTACAGCTGTGCAACAAGCTCCTAAACATGATATAAAGGTATGAAATCTGTAACATTACAAAGGATGGTAAAGTTTTAGAAAATCTCTACGAATTTTTAGTGCGATACTTGGAGAGTGGTCTCTACCAGTATTTACTGCTTACGCAGAAATCTTTTAAAGTCCACTGTCAATTTTTTATACTAAAGATCATACAATTTAAGATTATTCCAAATAACAACCTAATAAAATGCTCGAGACTAGAATACAATCTAGTTTTCCTATTGGCAAATATCATCATCAACATCCTCACTGAGGGGCTTGGAGCTTACTGTATGATTAGCAGTGACCCAACCATAGTTATAAATATTTTTGCCTTAATATAGTAGTTAATTTAACAGTTTAAATTAACTTTGTATCAGATAACGGTAACATCAGAAGCAGGCACTGAGAAAGAAGGAGAGATTGACGCAGAAAAGGAAACCAAAGAGAAGGGTTCATCCGAAACAGAATCTTCTAAGCCGGTCTACTCCGACTCTGAAAGCAGTGACGAAGAAGATGAAAGAGAATTGAGTGGAAGAACGTATTCTGAGAAAGGAGTCGAGGTAAATTAAAAAAGAAAATAAGAGAAAATTTTACATAATAATAACTGATCTATAGTTACATTTTCTGCTTCGTTCTTCATTTAGATTGATCGAGCATCTGCTGGAGCAATCAAGCGCACCAAAGAAGAGAAGGAGGCAGATCCGGAAGAAGAGGATGACTTCGGCTACACGACAAGTGAGTGGAAAGATACATTATTCACATTCTTCAACTTCTCTTTTTACTTAATACACGTTTACTTCTACTCTTATCTTCTAGAACACAATAGATGATATGTTTCTTTATATGACTATAGTAATACATGTTGCTGTCTCTCTTCTGTCAGTGAGTACGAAAGGGATAGCAATATGTTTTAAATTACCTGTGGAGTTCTAGGTTTAATGAACATAGAAAGAATGTCTTTATACTATGTTGAGTATATTAAGTTAGGTACATATGTCATATATTTCTGATGATTTCGTGATAGTCATTTGTTTTGCGTATCGAATCAGATGTCGTTTTTGATTTTCGAATCATGAATTTGGTTTGAAATAGTGTCAATGCTAATAATTTTGAAAAAAAAGAATTTCGAAACGTTTTGTTTGTCGTGAGAATTATAATTTCGAATGATTTTTCAAAATGGAAATTTAAAAATAAATCTTTGAAAAACAGTTTGACGGTCAATTTTAACGGTTGAAAGTTGCTTCGACCCACCGATGTTAACTGTGTCTGGATTTTAAGGTTAAAGTAAACAATTTCAGTTAAACTCGGCACATACTGGTGCGAACGTTCGGGCGAACGAACGATTGAAAATTTCATTTGTAATAAATTTTCTAATTTACTAATCTTGTTGAACTAAGCTCTAGAATTGTACTAGGATTACTACAATAGTCGAACTGGCGAGGTTCGAATACTCAATCACGTGATCGGAACCATTAACCATTGGGCTATTGAGACTATTATTTAGACCCTGATTTAAAAAGCGAAGAGTTTTTTTTTAATTAAAATATTAGCAAATTTTTGTTATTTCACTAATACTTCTTGTTACCATTCTTGGTAAGCTTGAAAAAGCTTGTGTTAGGATATGGTCCATAACAATAGTCGAATGGCGGGATTCGAACCGACGACTGCTAGATCGGTAGTCCATAGCCATAACCATTAGGCTATTGGTGCTTTATGATGTTTACGTGTTTGTTTTATTATGTACAGGTTCAGTGAAGAACTCTATTAAAATATTTAAAAGACATAAAAGTTCTTGGTCAATATACGAAATCCTATACTCGAAGCTGCTGCTGTACTGAATTGATGAAATATATAGATTCGGTTCGTCCACGCTAGTTAATCGTTACCTTTACATATTCAACACACGTTTTATATCATTCGGAAGTAATTCCGCTGTTAACGATTTAATAACTAAATCAAATTTATTAATATTAATTTACACGTTTAACGACTTTAGTCAAGGCGAGACTGTTGATGTATGAGCAATGTATGACACATTTTTGATGATATTTTGTGCAACGTTCGAATAAATCGTTAAGACTTAATCACAACTTAAACACGTTCGAAACGAGGCCTTAATTATCCCTAATGCAACTTCCCTGTGGTACGGCAAGGAATAATGTATAGTTCTCTGTGGGGCGAAACTTTGTTAAAGTAGGTGGCAATCTACTAGTCTAGTCACGGCGCGGGTCGATAACACCTCGTATCGTAGGGACGGATATTACGTAAAAAAAAAAAAAATGATGACGCAGCGAACGTGTTAACTGAACAATCAAACTGTAAAATTAGAACTTACGATGATAGGCTTAGTGGTGGCTCGCTGGGGGGGAACTTTTTGTATGCGGAAGGACCGCTCTGTATTTAGATATCGGGAAAGAATTATGTCCAGCAGTGGACTGATGATGTTAATGGATAGGTTACACTTAAAACTGTACAGTATAAGTGACAGTTCAAGTTCTACCTTTGTGAATTTTAACTGAATTTTTTGATTATTAGAACTGAAAATGTATGATGGACTTTTAGCTTAATTAAAATATAGATGAGGCATAAAGGAGATAAGTGGTATTTTATATGGGAACAATGGGACACATGTATTTTTTATTGCTTCGGCTATGAAATTCTCTGAATAAATCTTACTTATTTCTATTTCATAAAATCGTATGTAATGAATACATTTTTTTTCCGAAACCGTCTATTCTTTTTTCGTTTAACTTTTGTTTTCTAAATTATATTAATTTCTGATTTATTTAAAAATTCTTGATCATATAATGTATCTTTTCACTTATTTAATTTAATTGTAAATTTTTTTTTTGTTTAATTAAAAAAAAATACTTAAGTTGATTTTGATTATTTTGCAAGTAAACATAGATAATGTGACGTAGACAGAGGGAAAGCTAATTATAGTTTAATTAGTAAATAGTTGTCCGTTGATCATAGATTAAAAAAATAACTCTGTAAGTATAAAATAAGCGTAACCTGCCTATCCGCGCTATCTAATCTATGGGGCACCTGTTAACAGCATTGTTTATTATGTGCGACCTTCGCGCACCAGAAATAGAAACGAACCCGGCACCTCGTATATCGATCACGCTTTACGCGTACCGGATTCCATTGGAATTCGACGTTTTGTTACATGCAGTGGAAGTTATCTTTGCAAAAGATGAACTTAGAACTATGTTTACTGCAAACGTTTATTGACCCTTAAACTGTTAAAACTTTCGTGAGACATTTCACTATACTACTTATAAAACGGCTTAACTCACGTGTAAATCGGTGTCAGTACCGA
>JAODUI010000032.1:2085313-2106895 GCA_027563995.1 Papilio gigon
TCAGCATACGTCTACTTTTTTACGGGAACTGTAAACAGCAAAACAAACGTAAACTGCTGATTGGTCAGCGCTGAATAAGTTATGTCCTTCACACCACAGAGAAGTACACATTTTTGCTTGCACAGGGAAGTTGCATTAGGGATGCAGCGAACGTGTCAATGTGATTTTTTTATTTTTTTTATTTAAAAGCGGTCATAAAACGTAACATTGGTGTGAGTTAGCGATAAATTTAATAAAACACACATAAATTGGATATAGGGGATTAGCATTAAACAAATACTGTGTTTAAATGATCAGGTGCTTTGTTAGTTTATCGGACAGCTGTGTTCGTGACCATCTAACATAGTGTCCGCTGTAAAAGACACGTTACTGACGTCTGTGATATGAGTGACACGTGTGCCGAGGAGATTTGCACGTAATGTCCATGCAGTTAGGGCACAATTCGCATTGTCTCGATCTCTTACCATACTCATCTGATTTCAGATACGCTTGGCCCATAGGACCCACTAGTGGTCGATTGTCCATCACCAGTTCTGTACAACACAAGCCCATATCAACAACGTGATAATGACATTACGCAGTGAAGTTATTTAAGGTATGCCTTACTCAGATATAAATAAATAAATACTCATATATCGCTATTAATAAAAGAAACCCTCCAAGTCCGCAAAGAAAATGATGACCAATGTCAAAACGAATAAATTTTTCCCGATTCAAATGAAGACCACCAAGAAAACTTTGTATACAAAGGTAGACTTCTTTTCGCTTTAACCTCAAATTTTCGATATTAAAAAAAAACAATGAAAATGTGCTATAATACCATCCACAGAAAGTGGAGATTGTGTCTTCATTTGGAACAAGGTATAACAATAAATAAACCAAATACCAAATCTGTTCTCTAAACGTTACTTCAAAAGTGTACGGCAATCTTTACGATTGTACTGGATAGGGTGAACGGTTAGATGTTTTACTGACCAGGGGGCGCGCGATGCGCGGCGGGCGCGGGCAGCTGCGCGGCGACGCCGAACCCGCCGAGCTTGACGGGGGCGCAGTTGTCGCGGCCGGCCAGCAGCACGCAGTGGGGCCGCACGTCGCGGTGCACGATGTCGTTCTCATGACAGTAGCGTAATGCCTCCAAGATCTGACGCATGTAGTGGCTACAAGCATATATTTGATTACACTTGTATACTACATACAGTGACTTACGTACCATACTAAGTGCAAGTGACCCTAAGAGATCTATTACACCGTTAAACGATATCGCCGCATATTTCTTATGGGGTCGTAGTCCCAAACGAGATATTATTAGGTTAAAAAAAAAACGCTTTTCAAATTCTTTTTCTTCTTAAAATCCCATTTAATTAGTTCGAACAAAAAAATCTTTCCATGCTTCTCAATACACAAAACAATTGAAACAAAAACTGAAATTATGCATAATGAAAATGAGCCTATAGTAAACTTGCAAATATGCAATAATTTTTTTACAAATTCCTTTATAAAGAGATTTATATGTAGTTATTATTTTTGTATTACAATTGATTTCCGTGACCTAACTATACATTGAATGATTACACTGTAAAGATTCTTTAAAAGAAATAAACGCGTCTGTTTCATCATCAACATTCATCATCATTGTCATCAAAACCATTGCTGCACATACGCTCCTCCATCGATTGCCATGTTAACCGGTCATGTACCTTCCGTATCCAAAGCACTCCCACAACCTTTATTACCAAGTCATCAGTTTTAATTCATCTAAATATTTTCATTTTGTTCACTATTAACCAAAATATAAATCTGTCAAGTGATATCCGTTTAATTTGTAATATTCTTACCATGCCACAGCTTCACTGTATACAAATCCTGCAGTCGCCCTCCGCACAACTTCAAAGCAAAGATCCGACCCGTCCATGCTGAAAACAAGAAAACAAATGAATAAATTTAACCGACATCATTTAAAAAAAATATAAATACACAGCATTTTTTTCATATAAAGTAGCAAACAACCAATCAGATTTCGTTTAAAATTCAAACAAAAGTGAAAAGTAGATAAATGACAATATAAAATTAGTAGATAATTAACAATTGAATGAATATTTGAGCCATACTTTCACCAAAACAAATGTATTAAATAAAGCATATTTGTTCAAAAAGATTATGAGCAGTGACATTGTTTCATGTAATGTTTTAGCAGTGGAAACCCATCACGTTTTAAGATATTACATCATTAAAAAAACTCACAACATTATTAACATTTCTAACATAAATCTTAGTTTTCAATACACAGAGATGACATGACCCATACTCGATATCAACGTTAGATAACATGAACTCACACAAGATGTAATCTTATAAATTGCCTTTTCTGGGAACAGTTCCAATAGATAACAAACGTAAATAATAAATAATATTGATCAGAGACAATACTGTTTTTATTTTATGTATTATTGTATAGATGAATAATGACAGGAAAAAAAACGGTGAGGTAACCATTTGTTTAAAAAATAAAACAATACTTACTATTCGAAAACCATATACAGCATTCCCTCTGAGCTGTACGTCTCCAATAGTTCCACAATATGAGGATGTTTCAACATATGACATATTGTAGCTTCCCGTTTAAGATCTGAAAACAATATTGAATTCTCCATTACGATTATTACTAATTTCTAATTCATTTATAAAATAATAATTAGAAATTATTTGACAAATTCATTGGTCCTATTTTAAACATCCTTGTAACATTCTAACCTATGCCTAGCCTCACCCATACCCTGCAAGTGGAAGGGGAATAACAAGCTGATTAAAGTAAAAACCACAGCTTGGTAAATACATTAAAATTGCATAACAAGGGGCATGGATTAAATTTAATTTTCTATGAGAATTTTGTTTATTAACTCACAAGTGCAGGCAGTGTAACATTAAAATTTCTCAATTATTTTCAATAGTATTTTAATTGAAATTATTATATTGCATTTTATTACTTTATAATTGTTATATTTATATTAGTTAAAATTTAGCACATAAGTGGATGACTAATTAAAGTAAATAAAACATTAGGATATAACTGAATCCACCAAAATAAGTTCCAGGTCTTAAGAGATCATATTAGAAACATAACTCATTTCATTGGATGCTTAGAAATATTTTCAAACAGATTTACCAACCTGCTGTACTGAGACCCGGGCTTGCAGTAAAGCGGGCTACATCAACAATCTTCACTGCAAACTGCTGTCCAGTCTGACGGTGTACACAGCGTCTTACAAGGCTGAATGGACCCCTGTAAATCATATTAATAGATTTACTTCTTTACAAATTTTGGTAGATTACTATTAGTTGACATGTCAGCAAAATTACATCTCAAATTGAGCAAACATTTGGTACATATTTTGACAAATTCGAATGTAAAATGTTTAATTTCCTAATAGAAACACTAGTTACAGTTATATTTAGGGTAAATGTCTAGTTTATGTGCTATATCTCTTTAATTAGGTCAGTCAACATTTTAATATAGCACAATATTATGCCTTTACTTTATCCCTCAGTCATTACACCATCATAAACTACTAAGCTTATTTAAAATTAGATATTAAGAGGAGAGTAATGCAGATTTGTTCATAATATCCTAGTTATTAATTTTACCATAGTATTCGCTTAGGTTCTAAATCCACTCTTGTTTTACCACCATGGATTATTTTAAACTTTTATACTAAATGTAAGGTTAGGTACATACACATAAATAATATTATTAAATCATGTATCAAACTAAATTTAGAATTAATGAAGATAATTTTAAGTAATGATATATAAACTTGACTAAATGAATTCATTTTTTTTGTACAGAATAAAATAGAAGAATATCGCATATGACAATGTTTAAAGTTTTTTTTTTTAAAATAATAGTTTTATATAAAAAAATACTGCTAAATTAAATATATACTGTATACTGTGTACTTACTTGCCAATTATTTCACACAATTCGTAAACGTCGTCGAATAAAACTTCGTCCTCAGCCATTTTAAACAACAATACAAACAACTATTTTTTAGAAAAAGTGATAAAACATCATTTTCAAAAAAGGTATAACTTTTAAAACACGAAGGTTACGCCCCGAGAGGAAAATCCGAACTTCAAAAGGTTTAAACACTTCATAAGAACACTAAATAATACAGATGTTAAAAAATTTAGTAAGCGAATAACAAACACTACGAAAAGGTGTAATTATGTGCCATTTGTGCATATTAAATGAAGAAAATCCGCGACAATTCACTCATTTTTCTTTTACTATACAACATTTCACTGTATGATCTTCAAAATAAAATTTTACAATAATTCTCGTAATATACGTATATTTGAGTTCAGTTTGCAGGTTTAAGATAAATTGGAAATTGTAAAATAATTACTTTATTCTCTTATTTTCTATTTACTTTTGACATTTACTAGGGGTTGCAAATATTGGATTTGAAGTGAGCAGCACTTGCCCTGTGCTGCCTGCTAAAACATTAGTGTTGTACAAGAATAATATTATTTTTGAGAGTGGCAATAACGTTATTCTTAAATCATTAATTTTAGGAAATATAAATTAATGCTGATCAACAAGTAATAAACATGTTAACTTTCTCGTGATTGACGATAACAAGGAGTCTATTAATATACACTTAGAAATTATTTTCAAATTTGTACAGTGTTGGACATTTTATAGTTTTTTTTTTTTAATATTAGCAGATTTTTGAAATTACTTCGTTTTCTGACAATTTCCTTTCGTCACTAATAACTTTTTTTGGCTCAATTTAACTATGTAAGCTGTATAATATATGTCAGTAGGTAAACATTATTTTTTTCGGATAGGACTAATATGTTGATTTAGGTACACAATACTTGCTGGTTCACGG
Source organism: Papilio gigon (assembly GCA_027563995.1). NCBI lineage: Eukaryota > Metazoa > Arthropoda > Insecta > Lepidoptera > Papilionidae > Papilio > Papilio gigon. The sequence goes on from JAODUI010000032.1 coordinate 2,090,206, forward strand.
AAGATTGCGATAGTGTTCCCGTGGCCCAGCCAGAGGGTGACGCGAAGGGACATCGCTGGGTTTTAGTAGGTATCCCGGTTGCTTTTCGGCCGGTGTGTCACACCCCTCCAGCAACGGGGGGTATGCGGAAATGCATTTCCCTGCTTAAAAAAGGTACACAGTACTTAATAAAAGAAAACAGAATATATGATAAAAATAATTTTATTTATAAATAAGCATCAGAATTATTTTGAAATGAAATTTCCGGGTTACGCTATTTTTGTTTTATGAAACGTACTAATTACAAATAAATAGAAATGTTGGCCAGTAACAGGGATATAAAACAAACATAGAATAATGATTTATATCTGATTCATATTGGGATATAAATGTCATTTCTAAGTTTATACTTGTCTATACATATTTTTAATACTTCTGAGTTCCTTATTTCTAACGTTTCTTGCATTGTAGACTTTATAAGCAGAAATGTTATCTACTAAAGAGTCAACTTGTTCAAGTTGTTATACTTAGTTTAACTTACATTTACGTACAAACATTTTTTCTTCTACAAACTTATTCTAAAGTTAAGTTAATTAGAGGCGGAATTTTGCATATCATGGATTGCATCGTATAACAGTACTGTTAACTTTCCTCTTGAAATATTCGCAGTCGGGGACAGTTATAAGTATATTGGAGTCATCGGTTTTAGCATTTCTTGTCTTGTTAATGCTCACTAAGTAACTGCAATTATAATCTAACTCGTAAATATCAAACGAAGTCTCCTGAAAAATACAAAAAAACGGCTATGAACTATTAAGTCTTTGCTATAATCAATATTAAACATGTGAAAGTTTACATGTGTGTTTGTTAGCTGGTAACTTAAAAACAATTATACAGATCTGGATGAAATTTACCACAACGATAGACTACTATCCAGAATAGGATATAGGCTACTTTATTTGAATAAACAGCGGACCAAGTTGCGATAGTAAGCTATTTACAATGCTCGCTATCAATCGTTTGTGTTTCCACGACTTTAAATAGAAGACAACCTTTTTTAATACATAAACTTATTACAACCATTCTACGAAAGGAACCAAAGTATTGCTCAGTTTTGTAGATTGGTATAATAATTATCATGTCATATAGGCATACAATTTTAGCTCTTTGTGTAAAATTTAATTTAAAAGGTTTATTAATACAAACCTCGGTAATAGCTAATAGATCTTTTATCTGTTTTTGTGGATTTTGACATTTTATTGTCTTCCAGTGAACGAAGTATCTGTAAAAATAAAGTTGATTAGAAATATTGACAGGTTCGCCGTTTGGTTACATTTTTTTTGGTTCTATCGTAAACTTGAGAAGTTAACCAATACCTGAACGAATGTTGACTCTCTTTTAAAAGTAATACTTACCTTTTATTTTTATCACTTTTTTTAAAATTCGATTCCCAAGAGATTTTAGCTTTCAGTTTATGGTCGACCCAAATAATTTTATTCAATTTGAGATTTTTTATTTTTCTATCGTTTTTACGAAGTGGTTCTGGTGGTTTTTCTGAAATAAATAAAATAGTATTAACCAAGAAAAATATTTTGTCCGTCTTAACCTAACTTTCACTAGTAATTCAATTTATTTTTAATTACCATCATTATTTACATTCGTTGTATTATAGAAGATGGCTGCCTTTTCACTTCGTAACTTCCCAACACCATACTGGCTTATACTTTGCACTTGTAAAAAGTACATTGAATTTGGCTGTAAATCTTTTATAATGACGTAAGTCTGTTCCTGTAAATAAAATAATCTGTATCAGAAATTCACACAACTGCATTAATAACGACATTCCAAAAGTTAATCTATGGTACTATGGTGTTGTGGTGTTCTTGACACTCTCTCTATTTTCCTTCCTAGCCTGTATCCTACTGGTGGTAGGATCAAATTAGTACATTTTTTTCATTTTGCTCTGTTCTAAACATCTTGATCTGAAACTTAGGAAAGGCTAGTTTATTGCTATATCATAACAAACCTTTGGCACACTCTGATGATTAACAAGTACCGAATCCAGTTCCCTGCCCAGGCCGCGAACTCTTCTACTCCAGAAAACTTTGTAACGCATGATCGGTAGATCTGAGCGTGGCTCCTTCCATTCTAACTTTATTGAGACGTTTCCTGAAAAATGTTCATTTAAATATTTCCCTTCAACAACTTTAACTGCGAATGATTTTACAACACAAGCCTGTAATTGGCATATATATATATATATATACATATTGATCTATAATGCAATTGGAATTTTTGGTAATAGCTTTTTTTATGTATGCTGTATGCTTGTCTTAATAAATAAATAAATAAATATTGTTTACGACTATCTGACTCTACAACCGTTGGTCTAGCTAAACTATGAATATTGAATTCTGATATTCCTCCTTTGGTAATGTTTCGCTAAACTTCATTTACTTTAACTTTCATAAGAACCTGCTCATCTTAATAATAAACAGAACAAAAATATGTTTGGCTAAATTGTTCAATCCTTTCACGCATCACCAGCGAACGTGTGGATGGTATAATAAAAATAATAATATTTTAAATTTTGTGAACGTGATACTTATCATTGCTGAATGTACACTAAAATTAATTACATAATGTCAAAATTTTAATTGACATAATCAACAGTCTTATCTACTTATCCTTAAAACATATCGAAATTGTTAATAAATCATGATAAGGTTACGTTCATTTACCATTTACGGAATTGATTCGCTGCACCTTCAGTTTCTTCGGCGCGGGAGGCGGTCTTGGCCCTTTCCGTGGGGTGAACGGTGCGCTGGGTTCAGAAAAACCTCGAGTACCAGACGCACTCACTGCCGCCACACGAAAACGGTACCAGCGGCCAGGTTTCAAATGGTTACGAAGAGATACCTTCGTCCTATGGGATAAAAAAGCGTGGATACCAATGAAAGTTATTACTGTGTTGATTAATATATTACAGTGCTATGACGAAACACTCCTGGTTACTATGAGACTGGTCTCGAGCCTAGCGAAGCTATCAGGCGTACATCCATTTTGCAATATACAGTTTTTCTGTTGCCTAATAAACGTTTTGATAAAAAAAAGAAAAAATATCCGTGAAAATAACCATGGGTTGCAAGAGCTGAAAGACCTGGACAAAATCATATTGCTATCTTTATTTTCAATAGCGGTTGAGAGGGACAGCAAATGATTCCCCATTCAAGTGCTTTGTGTATGTAAACTCAGAGCAACGTAAGCACCGACGCCCTTAAATTTTTAATACTTGACTAATTAAAGACAGGTACGTAGCCGACCTTTGTCTTACGCTCTGAACTCGACAACACAAACTAGCGTCATTATAGTTTGTAAATACTGGTGACAAATCTAAGCACAACGACGTAATGCGATACGAAACGGAAAGTTGCTAAACTGTACAGTTTTAGTTTTCATAAACGTTTATCGACGATGTATATCTTTTATTCGATTTGTTTTGTCATTTAGAAAATATATTAATCGATAATTAGTTGATGTCATTTTATTACACGTTGTTTTTTTTAATTTCACTTCATTATGAAACGAAGCACTAGCCTAATGGTTGGGTACGGACTATCGATCGAACGGTCGCGGGTTCGAATCCCGCCATTCGACTATTGTCGTGAACCATTCCTAACTCAAGCTTTTTCAAGCTTACCAGAAATGATTACAAGAAATATTAGTAAATTAATAAAAATCTAGTAATATTTATCTAAAAAAAAAAACATGTACGATACCAATGTTATTTAATAGCTGTTTAATCGGGTGTTTTATCAATGATGCAACATTCAGCATCATCGTCAAAGTAATTGTTTCTAAGAACGGTCTGTCTATCAGATAGTCTAGTCATTGGCCTTATTTTTTTCAATATCTCGTTAATATCGAGATGGCAGTTTTTTAAACATTTCTTCTATCATTTAATATCATTTGTGTATTTAATACGAACGCAAGAAATATTGTGAAGTTTAACTTTACCGATGATTGACAACGTTAAACTACTTACAGAGAACGAGGCGAGCGGTTCTGAGTATTACGCCGTTGTGTATTATAATAAAAGAAATATTAAGAGCTATTGATAATTTTTTATACATATTTTTAATGAATTAGTTTTTGTTAACTATTTATAGAGAATTTCAGCTTTATAAATAATCCTCCTTGTGTAAAAAAATAAACATTTTTTTTTAAATGGTAAGCAAAAGGAATAATATAGAAAAGGTTGGTTAATTGATTGCCATTTTATTGCTAGCAATATTATTAGAGAATTGAGATATGAGATAAATGAGAATTTCAATCAAATATAGACTAGCCATGGCAAGACTTTGTCGCATGAAATTTACTATTTTCAAAATTTTTCATTTATGCTCCGCTCCTATTGGTCATACCGTGAAGTTATAGTCTATAACATTATTGAATAAAGGATTAATGTATTATTCAATACATTTTTTTTATTTCAGCCAGTATGTCCTGAGATTAGTGTTCAAGCTCTTAAGCTTTACAACGTTAGCATAGGTGGAGATAGTACATGACTTGTAAAATAGAATGAACCCGATAACACGGTTTTTTCCCTTTAAAAAAAAATTGGTATTAATATTTAATCAAATACATCATTGCATGTAGAAGTACTTATTATAGGAGTGCGAAACGATAGCATTATCTACAGTGTCTATTTAATTAGATCTGCCAAATGTTTTTATTGATCGATATGAAAAACAAAGAGCTATTAATGAATATTTTTGTATATAGAACAGATTGTTCCTACCCGGGTGTAAATGACTCGGGAGTTACAATGCCGGATCTTGCAACCGAAACCGCTTATCGATTGTTTTTGTTACTTATGCTTATCGATTGTTTGTATTTTTCATTCCATTTATAATTGTAACAAGCTTGTAGAGATAATCAGAAGAATAAAAAAATACTGCTTATGGTAACAGCGATTAAAATTATGTCATATTTTTTTTTAATTTTTTAAATGAGTCAACATAATCTATGACAATAATCTCGAACGTCCAGATTACGTTGTGAAGTAATCGATCAAATACTTTATTTTTAATCTAATTAAACCTATCGAGGTAATCAGGTCGACGACTCAAAATTATAAAGCACGTAATTTGAAGCTATGAAAATGTTATTCTGGGTGGTCTTACTTTACCTTAGTGCAAGAAACGAAGAACGGAGATGCTATAAAACGTGTAAGAATCAATACATGTAGAATAACAAATTTATCTGACGCGTCAAGCATAAGTCATTTCAAATTATGATAGCTCGCTAACGCCCTCTGTCAGTGACTTGTCTTACTAGATCCTTATCGTATTGTTACCATGTCTTTGATACAATTTCCTATGACTGTGGTTTTACATATTTTCTGGGAAATCTAACCGTTATAGGATCTGTTTTACCACCTTATGTAACGTATCGCACTATATAAGGGCCATCATTAACGTATGGTGCCAGCGAAGAATTTTTAGGTTAAATTATTGTTCGCTCTTTCTTCCTTCTATGTCTACGTTTTACCTCAAGTCACTAATAGTTGAATACTAACTTATTAGTTCTCATAAGAAGGTTCCAATCGCCGAGGCCAGCCTCCTCGTACTTGGGTCCCAAGTGATGTTGCTCTTCCAGTAGGTAGAGAATTCTGCCGGGCACCGTCCGCGCCGCGTCACCAACTCCGTCCGACCATTGGATGTTTACTGAACGACGCCTCTCTTTTATTTCGTCCATTATTGGTAAAGGAGGGAGACCTGCGACCAAAGATTATACTTTAAAACTTTTGTATCGGCGACTAAAGGACAACAATTTGGATTGTTGTCAATTTACAACATCAGAGGCAAGTACTGTTAATATTGAGTAATCCCACAATACAACTGCGTCATTGTAGATTTTATTATTCTAGAACAATTGTTACAAGTAAATCGCCTATAGCCTAATGGTTTATGGTACGGACTACCAATCTAGCGGTCGTGGGTTCGAATTTCACCATTCGACTATTGTTGTGGACCATATTCTAACACAAGCTTTTGCAAGCTTACCAGGAATGGTTACAAGAAATATTAGTAAATTAACAAAAGTCTACTGATAGGATAATTCATTATAGAGATACTCGTATTTACAAAGCAAATAGAACCAATCTCTACTACAAAGCCGAGTCGTATCTTTTACGGTCATCGTCCCTAGGACTATACTGTCTATCAGAATGCTATCACAATACCGGCTAATGTAAGGAGATCGATTGGTTCACTGCAAGCAGAGCTGCAGCCGTGTCTGCAGCACCTCTGAGTCCCATCACACTGAGCGTCCGAGTTGCACGCCTCTATACAGGACGCCACCCAGCGAGGATGGTCTGTGCTCGGACATGTGCCCGGCTTTTTCTCTTGTGATCGACATGTTGAGCGACACTGAAACCAAGCACTTCATCATCATCCTGACCTATTCTATGCAGGGTTAACGACTCGTCAGATTGATTTCATATGTGGGATAGTTTATTCCACATATGAAACCTTACTAGATGCAAAATCATGTCTTCTTTTGACTTCTAGTAGACTCATAAATACCTATCTTTGTTTCTTGGTAATACAGTTAGTGGGCATTATTGTATCGCTGTTAATAAATATGGACTTTTGCGTTTAACATGTTTAGATTGTATATGATTGAAACACAAGGAGTCATTCAATGCGTCCGTTACTTCGGTTCCATTTGACTAACTTAATTAGCGTTTGTATATCGAGTTCGCAATAATGAATTGTTACCTCGATGATTCATACCCCATATATTTCTTAAATGTTTTGTTTATATGGTAAATGTTGACTGATGAAAGGATTTTATTGTTAGAATTACGGTTATGAGTTTTATTGAGTCTATCGAGAAGCCTACTATATCCTTACAATTTTATCGTGTCTTTTTACAAGTTTGATAATCCTCAATCCCTTTCTTTAAAGCTTCTAGCTTATTCAATCCTCCATTATCAATTTCAGGTATAAAGTGTGAGCAGATTTGGTCTATTTATTCATTCATTCATCATCAGTCCTTTATACGTCCCGACCGAGGGGCTCAGAGCCTACTTTATTATTAGGGGTGACTAGACCATAGTCAACCACGCTGGCCCAGTGCGTGTTGGTTGACTTCACACATATCTTTGAATTTTTCGCCGATATGTGCAGGTTGCATGACAATGTTTTCCTTCACCGTAAGAACGTCGGTTAATGTACATATGCAGTTCGAAAATTGAAAAACACATTGGTACATGGCGGGGATCGAAGAGGACAATGTCGAGTACGGTCCGGTCCGGTCTTGCGCTTAACAACTGCGCCAACGACGCTCCTTATTTTTTTCTATTCTCTTTTCCATAATTACGTCGAAATCTTAACTCTTCTTAGTTTAAAGTCCTAGTTTAACAAAGCTATGTCACTGGTGTTTGATTTTTGGCTTCCTTATATTTGTAGTTCCAGCGTTAAAATTAAACTTCCTCAATTCAGTAGAACTTCTTTGTTACATTTTAAGTATCATTAGAATGATTTCTTATATTAACTAAATTATCATAAAGTATTATTATATAATGCCAAATGAATATCATTTTAAATCAAGGAAATTAAAGGTCGTCTAGGTAATTAGCTGTCATGTCATTAATTACTCTTAATTAAACTTTTGTGTAATTTATAAACGTAGTTAAAAAAAATTTTACCTGAACCTTATCTTCCTTTCTCGCATCGTAGCAAACCAAATCACATCTCGTCTTCGATAATGGATCGGTCTGTAATCGTGAATATCTCCGTACTTTTGATAGGATCATCGGGGTAAGGCATAATAATACTATAATAATTTTTGTTCTCATGTTAATAGTCGTAAAATTTTATGATATTTCAAATTATAAGTCTGTGAGTTATATTTTCCTATGGCCTGTAAAAAATAATAGTTTTTCAATACTTAATAAATGGCAATAAATCCTTTGAGGAATAATGCAAATCTCACAAACGACTTAAAATTAGATTTGTGGTGATTATTTTTGAAGCTATTAACTTCGAATCGTTTGTAGGCGGGCCTATGTTGCAAATTATTGTTTTACCAGCATTATGTATATACGAACACCGGCGTCTATATAAATAAAAATTAATCAATGTATGTCGGTCTTTATAACAAATCTAAATTGTTGCACTGATTTGGACGTAACTTTTTTTTATCGAAGTGGAGATAATTTATAATAAAATGAATATACCTAACTGTTTTCGATCAATCAAATGAGGTAAATCAATCGAACGACTAAAAATGATTTGACAATTCAGCTGAATAATAAGTTTTATCCGGCAATCTAGATTCTCAAAAGTTTATTCAATATTTCATAATATATTTTTGTAGAAATTTTAATTTTAACGTATTACAATATCTACGTTTATTGAATTAAAAGTAAATACATTAAATGTATAAAATCACTTACGTATTTATAACAAAAAAAGTAATTAATAATTTATTGAAACACTGACTGTCTCACTCATATGATTCCCATTAAATTAAAATTATGAATTTTAATTGAACTTTACATTTTGACACACGTGTCATTGACCCCGCGAGCTTTGACGGGAAATAAACAAGAACTTGGGGGAGTGTAGACGTGTGTCCGATATGACATGCGCGGTAATACTGACCGCTTGCATGCCTGCGCGCATCGCTATTCGTGTCTTGGATTCATTAGACATTGTCGATGCCTCGCTTGTATGTGGACGGAAGGTTGCTTTTACCCGGACTGTTTCCTAATTAAAAAATGAACGGCGTCTTCCTGTTGCATTCGATCTGTTTGCTTTTTCAACTGTTTACTAGCATTGCATTTTCGATGCGCTTCGGCATTAACTGTATAAGAGAAAGTAATCATAATTTTCTCTATTACAATTTGCTACTAATTGATTTTAGCTTGTTGGTTTTTATGAATGAAGACATTTAGCGAAACAAAACCAAAGGAATCTAGTTTAGCATATTTTTCTTTTCAAGCGTTTTCATAATAGCCTAGGAAACACTGGTGTCAAACAGAGATTGAAATCTGCTCTACACGAGATAGATTGAAAGGATTGTCTAGTGGTACGTGCACAAGATATTTTTTGATAAGGTAATTATATTTTAATTCGTGCGTAAACTCTTCAGTAACTGAATACCACGAGCCTGATTTAACATATTCTTTATTGTTCTTTTCGACGTTTTTGTTCTCTTTTTATATTTAAACTAGCTTACAGATTTTTGAATTTATTAGGAAATACAAAAAAAAAAAATTTCCTCCTCTGAAAAAACGTTTGTATGGGAAATGGAAAAGGGCTATTTTTAAGGCTTTCACGAAAGTTTTTCTAATTTTTCTCACCTTTTAAACCTTCCCTAGACCTCCAGGAACATTCCAAGACCAAGATAAGATAAATCCGTTCAGCGGTTCTTGAGTTTTAGCGAGACTAACGAACAGTAATTCATTTTTACGTATATAGATTATGAAGCAAAATGTCTAAGAAATGCAATAGTGATATATTTAACTCTTGTGGTTTTTACTAATAGCTCTTTGAAAGGCTATTCGTGCTCGGGATATATTTGTACGGACAATACAATTGTCACAGTAATTAAGCTCTCGAAGGGCATTCGAGGCAGCAATCAACCGGTCATTGAATCTTCAGCCTCTTTGTGTCATCACGACTGTTTTGTTAACCTTAATGGTCCCTTTTTATTCGCAATGAAGTGTGATGAGTGTCAACGTTTTTTTTTTAATTATTCCCGGAATTGATGAGCGACTTAATTTATTATTGTACATTTTAATTGAAGCGCCAATAGCTTAATGGTTAAGGGTTCGGATTTCCGATAACGTGCTCGTGGTTTCGGATTCCGCTATTCGACTATTGTAAATCATATCACAGCATAAGTTTGATAAAAAAAAAACAATCGTATCAAATAGAGTCCTAAAACAAATGCAAGAATTTTCATCGCTTACATATTGTCACATACGACTTTACTTAAATACATATCTACATACCTATTTATTAAAAAGTAAGGCGATTGCTTCTTTGATTCCTTCCCTAAAGAACTAAGGCAAAAGAAAACAAAGGAAGTCACCGCCAGATTGCGTTTCGAGTTAATTAATAAGATACAAGCATAACATATAAACATAAGTGAAATTATATTAAATTATTTTATTCTCACTTTCAAATATGAATAAAAAATAATAGTAGTGTATACAATGCATGTTGCTGTAACTCGAGATCCCCGTCACGGCTTGTGCGAAGTGGTCTGGTTACAACGCATTCGGTTGCAAAACCCATTGCAGATATGCTGCTACACAAACTTATATTATTGTGAAGGAAAAAAATTCAAATTAAAAATCTATAAACATACATTATTGAAACACTCCCTTTCCAAGGAATGCAATTATAACTTGAACTTAGAATTTCTTTTAATTTATTGACGTAAATTTAAGTGATCTTAATTAAAAAAAATTGTAAAGGGTAAGTTTACCGTCCAACACAGAAATAATTAAACTACAAAATATACTAATATTCTTTTATTTTACTAACAATATTTAGAAATCTTTGTTTTGACAAGAAAAACCTTAAAATAAACAATACTGCTATAGATTATTCTTATTAAAGGTTCACTTAATAACTTTAACAAAATTCTCTCAAACGTAGCCAAGGTTATTTACTCAAAAATAGAGCTACAAGCTACCTTAATAAGTAGGCTATGGAACCGTGAATTTCAAATGACGTGACATTCTTTCTCTGTTCGTTTTAGTAAAATGAAAGGGATGACAATATTGTTGTAATACGTCTTCCACGATATCGGAGGAGACTCACCTGTTTAAAGTCAACTTAAATTAGTACATTTTCGTTATGGCTGTGTTGGCGATGTTACTGCCACCAGTTTACTTCTTAGCGGTTGTAGTAGCAACTGTGGTAGTACCACCGGCGCCCGCTGTCGTGGCGGCGGCGCTAGTGCCGGCTGCGGGCACTGGAGTAGTGTTCCGTGACGACCAGGGATTTAAGTTCATGAACCAAGAACCATTTCTATTGGATACAGTTACACCCATGCCTGTATTTGGTGCTGAAAAAAAAAGTTAATTCATAGATAAAAAATAACTGCGGAAATTTAAGGTTTCTTTTAACCAATTTAAAGAGAAACTAACTGAATCCCTTTCTGTATTAAACGTCTACTTTATAAATCTGTATCGCAGATGTTTACGTGTTGCAATCCTTTTAGTATACGACGCGTCTTGCACCTTCTTCTAAATGAAATAAAATTTATGGTATTTAATTCATATGCTTGTACAAAACGACATATGTAACTAAATGGTCAATCCTGTACCTGTAAGAAATGTGTAGGATATTTTATATCCCCTGCTATTTCTTGAAGAATGATGTCCTCTAAAAACCATCGATAACTTAGGACCATTTGACATGATGGGTTTTGGTAGGTCGTTCCTACAAAGAGAAACCATTTTCTCTAATCGACCTTCCACGTACAAAAATATGTCTATTGAATCCGTGCTGTCACAGCTGTAAGGTATTACATCATGTTATTAATAATACTGGTCGTCAATCTATTTTGATTTAATTGTAGTTCATAAAAGAAAAAAACTATGTCAAGTGTAAAATTCATCAGTTTGCGCAATTTACTTAAAAATTACAAAAGTTTTCACATCACGAAAGAAATGGATGAAGTTAAAAAAAATTGTCGTTCATAATAGATTTTAAAATTAACCAAAAATCCACTTAACGCGTGTTTATAATCATCATCATCATCATCATCAGCTCACTATACGTCCCCACCGAGGGGCTCGGAGCCTACCCTATTATTAGCGGGTGACTAGGCCATAGTCAACCACGCTGGCCCAGTGCGTGTTGGTTCACTTCACACATATCTTTGAATTTCTTCGCCGAATATGTGCAGGTTGCATAATGCCTATAACATATTATGTATTTTTAAAACATTACTCACTCCACTGTATGTCCTGTCATTTTTTGTAAACTAAATTCCTCGAACACCAATCGGACCCTCTCGCGTCCTCTGCCGTGGAAATCGTAGTGACATTCAGTGTTCGGTAGATACGGCAAAGGATACTTGGGTGAGGTGAATGTACCGTTTTTGCTTTTATCGCTTCTAAATATTTGATGGCAGGATGATGCTGAAATTATTAATTTATTATTCAAATTTAAAAATCCGAATAATCAGATGTTAATATCCATTATAAGTAGTCCAGTGTAGTAATGTCCATTATAAGTAGAATGTTTTGACAAGGAAGTTAAACTAAATTCGATATAATAAAATCATAAGTTTCACAATCATATTTTTTGAACATTAATGATCTTGGTTTTCCATCAATAATGTGTTTTTTTTTGTGACGTCTTAAGAATTACAGAAAACTTACTTGCTGCACTCACCGCTGGACCGAATAAAGAGCCAGAGTCTTCTGAGCTTGCTTTCAACGTATCTAAAATTAAAGTGTATTTAACAATACATTCAATTACTAGACATTAGTATAATTGTTAAGACATCAACACAACTGATTTCTCTGCAAATTTACATTCATTTTTTTTCATTTCAAAACCGCAGTGCCATATGTTAAAGTATGTTCAATACATTAAATACTATTTATTAATGTAAAAAGGAGTGTGGAGCGTCCGCCCATCAAGTGGCCCGACGACTTAGTGCGGACGGCAGGAAGTCGTTGGCTGCGGAAAACAGAGGACCGCATACTGTGGAAGGCTTTGGGAAAGGCCCATGTCCAATAGGGGCCCTTGATGATGATGATTAATGTAAAGAAATCACTAAACCTGCATTTGTATTGTCTTCTATCTGAAAATGATATCGCGCCTTAAATCCTTGTCCAGGCATGTTTGAATTGGCTGTAAATTGCACCAAAAGTTCGTGACCAGTTGAGGAGATTTCGTAACCTGAAATATATTGTGTCATTTTAAAAAGGTAAACACTAGAAAACTAATTTTATACCGTATCTATTTATGTTTCAAATTTCTTTAATGTTCGCCAACTCGTTCTAGGTTATTTGTTAGGAGTAATATTATGAATTTACCAACAACTTCATTACAAAGTATAGACAAGACAGGCGCGGTGGGAGATCGTCCGTCATATACCTTGATCGTGTCTGCACGGTTAAGACAACTGTAAAAAGCAAAAATACAAATGTATTTTTTATCAAAATTAAAAAAAAAAACTATTCTATTTTATATTACCTTTCATCGCCTTTTTGTAAAAATAATTCTTCAAAAACCAATATTATTTTTTCATTATTTCTGAAATATAATTTTGTATTCACACAACTTTCAAAAAATCATTATACAAATTTTTCAGGATCTATGGGATGTATGAAAATTCAGAGATCCAGACTAATCTTCTTTATATTAATTATGGCAAAAACAAGACGAATGATACTTAAATGATGAAGACAAATAAGAAATATTGATTTCAACTATAGTACGAATGTTACCTTGCATGGAAATGATAGTTGCATTTGATATTACTCGGATAGCTCGATGGATATCTTGGACTGTACAAAAAGCCGTGTGCTGGTTTATTTGGATTCGAATCGAACACGTAATCGCACCAAGTATCTTGTACATGGACACCATTAGTTTCAAAGTTTCCTGAACGACAACAATAAATATACTTTAATATAAAAATAATTTAACAAGGAAATAAAGCTAAAGAACGGATGTGAATTAATAACCACCACAGTCACTACAATGAAACAAAATACATTCTAAATTTAAAATTAAAAATAGAACATTCATTGCACTCACTTCTATCAATAAATTTAAATGTACCAATAAATCCGGTAGCATTTGTTTCCTTTCCTCCTACGTTCAGTTCAAGAATAAGAACTGGTCCGTAAGAGTACAGGGCCGGTGGAGCATCCGCTCTATTCCCGCAGAGTAGTCGCGACCACATTGAGTACTCAGTAATACTGGGTGGACCGGGTCCATGAACCCCGATCTCCGAATACACTTTTACGAAGTCACCCCGTGTACAACTGCAAATGAGAAGTGGGTAAGTATGACAATTGATAAAAATGAGAATGACTGTATGAGAGGAAGTTTCAAAAAAGAACCAGAGATACAGAGAATGAGAAGCAAAAGCTTAACTAGGTAGAGACATATTATGCGAGTAAATGATTAATACATTAGAAAGTAATGAGAAATGTAGAGGAATAAATTATGAATAGATTGTATGAAAGAGTATATGAATAAGAGGTGAAATTCAGATATGACGACTGACAGACAAGTCCATACTTGCTTAGCTTGAATCTACAAAGGATCGGCACAGTTCTACTCTAATGGTAGAGTTTGTAGATAAAAGGGCGTGAAAATGACGAAAGTATTTTAAAATTAAGACCCTAAACTTGGAAGAATATAAAAAACAACATAACTGTTTGTTTAAAAGAAAAAAAAAACAAAGGAAGTACGAAATTATAAAAAGTCGCTGCATTCCACTGAGTGTACAAAATGTTGCGTTCAAAGTAGAAATCACAGTTGGCGAAAAAAAATCACATCATTTTGGTAACATTTTTTTTCTTTGAAGTTTGCTAAAAGCCGACTGAAATAGAACGCGTTTGTAGGTAAAAAATTGCTTTTCTGTTGTGCAAATTCAAGCTAAACGAACACTTAGACGGTGCTAAATCTGTTGGTGTCACTTGGCCATATATCTTATGTACTGAATATACACATAAATACATTTTATATACTTCTTATATATCATTAATACAAAACATATTTATACCAAATGTATGTTTAGAAAAACATCTCTTAGCGCAATTTATTTCACAAAATGAAACTCGTTATAACGTAAAAATATAATGAATTTTTCAATTATTCCTATTGAGCACTAAATAAATATTAAAAACAGATACAACTGAGAACTTACTCCAGATTTTCCTTATAAATGTCGAAATCAGTAAATAATAATTCGACAATTTGATGTGGAGCTGCGATAAATGTGTAGATGTAACAAGCAGCGTGCGCAGAGTACGGTCTGGGGTAGTCAGGACTGCAAAACGTGCCCCGCTCCTTGCCGTACGTCGATGTATAGCGAATACACTGACAACCTAGACAAATGAAAATTGTATTTTAATATACAATATACCATTGCACCGATAGCCTATTGTCGTGGAGGATATAGTATCCTAGCCTGGAGCTTGGAGTGGTAAATGAAATATTAGTACAGTAACAAAAATCTGCTAATATTATACAAAAAAAAATTCTGGACATATTACAAACCGGTCGGCAAAACTTTTAACGACACTAAAGGTCATTCTCGGTGTTACCTTCACAGAAAAATTGCCACGTTCTTTGAAATGAAGTAAAATGAATGAAAAAGAATCTACAGATTTGTAAAGAAAGGTTAAAAGTCAAATAAGGGAAAAAAAAAACATAGACAATAGTCGCGAACAATTTCTAAACTTTCCTCAACTTCCACATAAAGTTATAATTGTTCCCGCCTCGTTTCATAAGGCTTTAAAAGAAAGTTTCCAGTGTCACTAATGACACGGTGTTTAATGAAGTTTTACATTTTAATAACTTTATTTAAAGTTCATAATATTTTGACACAAGACTTTACGTCTATCTTAACGTGTTAGTTATTATTAACATGATTTTTTTCTGCCGAGTAATCCGTAGAAAAAAAAATTGTACAACAATATTAATTCTCTTACTTAAGTAATCTTCATAAAACCCGTGTATATCTAGAGGTGAAAGTAATATACGTAAGTTATCTGAACCCACATTCTCAAGGTTTACGGTTAATAATATTATATGTAATAAAACCATTGTTATTAAATTAAATTTAAAAATATACTGTCATTATCAATTCTTCTTCTTCAAGTGCTATCATCTAGCGAAAGTGTGCGACCATCTTAGCAACCTGGACTTTAGACACCGCAGATTTAAATATAGAGCGCCAACTTAATCTATACAAGCAAAAAATCCTCAATTATAAACTTATTGGCAACTAGTGTTACTTTCGTTCGCGCAATTAAAAAAGCTTAGTAACCTATGTGGTATTCCAGACAGTGATCTATGTGTGTGTTTTACAATTACATCCTAACGAACATCCTTTCATCCATCAAAACTTTCGTATTCATATTTCAGTAGTAAATAGCCTAATTGCAAATCATGTAAAATTATGATAAATAAACAGGTACTTACTTGGATCTACAGCTTGCCCCTCGTCCACAGTATGAAGAGATAAGTGTACCAGCAGTATTAACGCAGTTGAAGTCTATAAAATAATATTGCATTAAACGCTCCAGTACAGTAACCAATAATATTAGTATGATATTTTTCAATCATCTCGATGTCGCGGAAAATCAAACGAGTTTTAAAGAAAAACATGATTTACAAAGAGAGGGCACTGCGCAGCGAAAATGTGCCCTTGATATGGCAAAATATTTGGATAGACTTATACTCTGACATGAGAATTTAGATATCATCACGTGATTGACATTCAAATAAAGATACATCTAGTCCAATAAGCATAAGTAAATTAAAGAACAATAGTCCATAAACGCTTCATGTCAACAAAGTTTTACAAAACCTTTATTGAACTTGTGTTGTCTTGTATTGTTGTGAATCCAAAACCGTGAAATCAGCATCACTGTCACGAACCAGATATGTTTCTTTTAAGAGAAGGTAGGAATGATCGGTAGGAT
>JAODUI010000032.1:2113481-2130182 GCA_027563995.1 Papilio gigon
GTAAAAAAGAATTGTACTAGAATCCAAAAATAACCTTAACAAAATTTTTTAATAACTATCAGTCGACATTAAAAATACATAAGCTAATGTTGAAATTATTTGAATTTAAATATTGGAACAGCAATTTAATGACCAAATCTATACAAACAATATTATCACACACAGTGGCTATTGTTATATACATAGCTTTAGCAAATCGAATGTGAAAATGTGCCGAGTATCAATAGATCGGTAAACAGCAGCTTCGACACGTAATATTGGTTTAACCGTAGTATGTCTATTGTGATTTAATAATGTATGCAAATTATTTCATTGAGCTGTCAATTTAAAAGAACAACACAAAGACATGTGTCAAATCGATACTGACGCTTTATATATTTTTAGTTTACTTGTGCTCAATATAAAAGTGAAAACCCGGACACGAAGTTAACTATGAAGGTGTTGAATTAATAAATTAGATAATCAACTAATTGGAAACTGCAGACTATAAGTTGGGTGGTTGGTTTAGTTCGGCAACGCATCTGCTCTTTAAATGGCCTTAAGTCCATGGACGATGATCTTATCAGTGAAGATGATGATTCCTATCAGTGAATTCTTAAAAAGAAAAATATTTGCTATTTAACTGTACAAACTATTATCGTTGTGTTAACTGTTCAGTTTAGTTTAGATTACAGGAGTCCCCTGGATATATTACATTTGTAATTAAATAATATTGATAAGCCAGTATGTCCGTTGACAAATAATATTTTATATAAACGTTATCAAATATCCGCCACCCACGCTCAGAGCTCGCCTGCATCAGTTCTATATATTGATACATTACTGACTTTCAACTGTCGTATAAATTGTATATAAACATATGTACCTCTTAGGCTCTTTGAACAAACAATATGATTTAATACAATGTAACGCCTGTGGAATTTCACGGGCTATTAATAAAATTAATCGACATTGTAATTCAATCAATCAATAGATTGCGAAATCTATTTTGTTCATTTGGAATATCTAGACTAGACTAGGAATATCAACACGTCATCTAGATAATATGATTGCAATTGCAGATTGCAATACAAACGTTATATTCATTTTGTTTGTTTTATTAGTTTTCTTTCTGTGACTTTAAACATCTTAATGGTTCCGTTCTTTCATAAATAAAACAAAAATCTACATTATTAAATTGAAATGAATATTTAACCGATCAAAGCATACATTTAATTTCAACGTAAAATTTCGGTGAATATTTTAAAAATCATCATAAATTTGCAATTCTTTTAATTTCTTTAACTTAATTCAATACCATCAGTGTATCTATTTATAGAGTTTAAAAATACTTTATGATTTATTAAATTACAAATATTTCTTTTTTTAAAATCAACAGACGGAAAGTAAAATGCGTTGATTTTATTTAATAATTAACTTACCTGTGACAAATCGAAATGTGGAACAGCTCGGACTTCGGGACATTTTCTTTTATTCACAATCCTTCCAGAAGCAACATGGAATGTAATAAATAGAATCCCAAACAGTAACACAATTTTCGACATGTTTAAACAAAACTTATTATGACAGCTAAAAACTTTTTTAATAACACTATTGTAAGAATGACGGTACTCTAAAAAGTAGTATTACGTGGTTTCAGAACGTATTACTCATGCGAGGCATAAAGTCCGACTAACAAAAGGGAATTGTTATCAATATTGTATGGGACATTTGTTAATGTGTTGGCCGGGACGTTAGTAGCATGCCATTATCAGGTACCTATGAGTCATTGTGTGTTCTATAATTTTTGTACATCGTTATCCTGCCAGCAACAATGTTACTAACGTGATATGAATTATATGTTGTTTTGATATATGAATCAAAATTAATAGCCTCAAATACCAATTGTGTAAGATTTAAAATTTAGTTTAACAGTACAAATAATATAAATGCTTTAAAAACGTCTAAATATAGTTAGGCCGGTATTTCCCTGACAGACTTGTCGGAAGTTCGTAAGATAACTGAATATGTTAGAATCGCCCTTTTCAATACAGAGCATTGGCACAGTATGTATTCATTCATACACTTTTGTCAGCCGTCATATCTGTACTCACACGTTTCTTACGCATATCCTCTTTCACACAATCCATACACACTTTCGGTCTTACTCTGCCTTTATCCATTCACATTCATAAAATACTTTTTAAACATTTTATCTTATTGTTTCAATCATAATTTGTTGTATAGTGTAACAGGTGTGACGGTCGACTGGTTCTTAATCTTAGACTATAAACAGAATTCTTGTTCAACAACACGTTTTCTAACCCACTTTTGTACAACGTGTCAAATATACAGGTTCAATAAATTGTAGAATTCAGCAGGATTATCTGGTACGAATTTTAAATTGCCAAAAATTACTTTCCAATTGCTTTTACCGGAACCATTTTACATTTTATTTAACTTACACTATACAAGATATACGAAAAATCTCATACTAGACAAATTACTTACTCGTATTGGTCGCTTTGATTAAAGGGTTCTTTAGGAATAATAGTGCCAATGTCTCTTTACCGGATAAGGAACTTTCTTATGTATATTTAAATATACTTAAAAAAAAGAAAATAAGGCAAAATGCCCAAAGCTAAACCTCTAATACATAATTTTACCATAAGCATAATAAAAATCATGTTAATATTCTATTTCTTTAACTAAACGAATTAAAGAAGGTCCTAATAGATTTATTTTGGTCAAACATTCTTTCCCACTGCTTTGCCAAATGTAAATAGATAGCGACGTAAAAGAATGCGGCACAATAAATTCAAGTTTAGAATGCTCCGAGTAATTTTACTGAGGAAAGTGTTTTTGCTTTTACACCGTACGGTCTTCTATTTTCACCAATCTATACTTATCTCAACGCGGTCAAGGGAACAAATTTGTTATTCACGGCTGCACCTTATTGTGCACATTAGGTAGTAAAATCTGCATTTATGTTAACTTACTATATACTTTAGGCTTTACAGAGGTGTTATTTGAAACTTGTTGTTATTACTTGGCGTCATTTGGGTGAATTCAAATTGTTAAAAATTAAATATGTCCCCGAATAAGCTTTCTAAAGGTGAAAGGATTACTAATATACGTTATGGTTTATGCAATTTTAAGTAACCATAATTTTTCATATTCTAATATAGACAACAGTATGTTTGATTTGCATATATTATTATTTGAAATAGAAATGTAAAGAATTGTATTAATTCAGCAAATATTTATATATATTTTTCGAGTCCATTCTAAATGTTGTTAAGTCGCTTTAGAATGTTCGCATGGAATCTTCCTACGAATCTAAATTAGCTAGCACCTCAGGAATTACAATCAATACCTTTTTGTGGTAGACCCGGCAGGCAGAGCACGTACTGGCTGCCGGCGCGCTTTCTTGACATTCTTCAATACCTTTCCTTTTAGACACTAACTCATCTTTTAAATCTTTTGTTCTGGATGTTTGATTTCTTTTTGTGGACCTTTTTTATAAATTTTTAAACATCCCTTATACCATTCCAACTAAGCTGTAGGTTTGTACTAGGATATGGTTTGCGACAATAGTCAAATGGTGTAATTTAAAACCTGGACCCCTATTGGAGCTTACTTAAATACTGATGAAAACTAAATTCTTTTTCTGTGTGCATTTTATTATTAATTCGATTATTACTGATCAAATAGAATGAATAAAAAAAAGTATTATATCTATTCCTAGTTCTTATATTGGTTGCGTGTCAATTATTTAAGGTCTGTGTCCTTGACAATGTTTTTCTTTAAGTAAATGACAAACTACATATGAATATTGGACTATAAACCTACTTGCTATGCGAGTCAATGTCGATGAGAGGCAAAACGAAATTCGTGAAAATGTTCTACATTAAAATTTAATGATTACATTAACAAGGAAATAGTCAATCGTTAGTTTGTGTTAAATATTTAGTAACGTGCCTCGTAAACAAGAAAGCCATTAGACAAGTAGCCATTCAATCCATCCAGCCAATCCATCGAAACCATTAGTAGTGTCAATAATCCGGATTAATGAAGTTTGTTTAAGTGATATTAATCAGTGATTTTTTTTATGACTTAGGTTAATTAACATAGAAAGTAAGTGTAACCATGTCATCGCATTTTTTTTAACTTTATTTTTTTTTAAATATCAGCTTATAAGGATGCCCGACAATGTATTTACGGGAGTGGTCGCAATGTAATTGAAGTGAATGCATACGATGTTTACATTCTTAACCGGCTGCCCTTTTTTATAATTAACTGTGAACGTAGGCGGCCACTTGACGGCTCTTTAGGCGACACTTTACAAACTTTCTTCGACACTTTATACTTCGTTTATATTTATTACATACATTTCTTTTACAGTAAGATTTCTTAATATCCTATATCCTTGATCGATGATGAATTTCATTTGTCATATTTTTTTAACGCTTGGCCATCTCCCACCAGAAGTAAACTGGTGATATGGTCGAAATATGGCACGGGATAGCTTAGTAGGTAAATGTCTATTCACTCTACTCTTGAAGGCTCCGAGGTCGTACGGAAAAACAGACTTTAATATTATTACATACATTGACAGGAGAAACGAACCGATTAGGGCAATATCCCTTTTCTGTAGTTATATCCATTTCTTTGATAAAGTAAGCAATGCATCAGCAATTTAATGCAGAACATATGTCAGGGGTCGCCCCGCTCTTTAAAACTCCGAGTGATCTCTTGCTCATCTGTAAAAATTGTCGAACAAGCTTTGCGAAGTCAAACCTAGGTAGTATAATCATTGTCAACAGCCCTTGTCTGCCCACATGTCTGCTGGACATAGGCCTTTCACAATGCTTTCCACAGTATGCGGTCGTCCTTCCGCATCCAACGAGTTCCTGCCGTCCGCACTAAGTCGTCGGTATTATAAAATAAAATTCTTACGTTTGGGTCAATACTGTTTTAGTTAATGGAAAGTCTAAGTAAATAGGATATTGTTTAAACAAGGCGTCAATAAAAACGCTCTTTTGCTTTCTAAACACACGGAGTCTACCTGTTCTGTAGTTTGTTTTAATTTCTAATGACAAACGTGTAGGAACTATTAAGTGGGTCCCTTTCTTCTAAATTGTTCGCAAGCTTCGCACATCTTACAGAATTCTTCTTATTTTATTATATAAAAAGAAAATAACACGATTGTGTAAGTGTATCTTACTATAGCAAGCGTTTAGATGGATAATTGGCTGGATATTTATTACAAGGATAGAAAACTTGTATGGTTGAATTCTGGCATAGACTTTTTTTTTTATAATACTAGTCCGTTTCTATCGATTAACTAATATTTCTTGAAATCATTACAGTTAAGCTTCAAAAAGCGTGTCAAGATATGCTTTACGACAATAGTCGAAGGACGTGATTCGAAACTAGATCGTTAGTCCGTATCCTTAACCATTAGGCTATTGGCGTTTCAAATTTACTGTCTGGTATAACACATAGATTACATACTACAGTCTTTTAATTCCGCGTGTATTCGCGGACAGAAGATAGTCTTTTGATATACTTGTAAAGGAACGCTGTTTTTAGAATCCCGTCTTAATTATGATAACAAGAATTACGTGATATGAATGTTACGAAATTCTAGAGGAGATTTTTTTATGAAAACAAATGTAGTTATTACGTTAAGTTAGTGTTATGTTTTATTCAAATGCAAATCGAATCGTTATTACCAATAGATGGCGGTAACAACAACGTTTAGTACGTTCCAATAACCGACAGCTTTCATTTTTATAGATTAGTATTTAGGCCGTTGATATAATTGATGGTATGATAGTTAATCATTGTAATTATTTAAACTCAATTTAAAAATGAAACGGTTGTATTTCTGGTAAGATGTTTTAGAGTGAAAGTATATCATTCAGCGATGAATAACTACAGACCGGTCTGGGAAGGGCGTTCTTCGAACTTTATAATTTATAAATATATTTTATTCTAGAATGATTTATATCTGATGGAGAGTTAATATCGATGATATTGAGACCGTCTTTGATATTATATTAATGTTCTAGTGCTCATATGAAAGATAAAACGTGACTTCAAAATATGTTCTGTTTATCTTTGCAAAGCGGCACGCGATCGGCGAATTATGTATTTCACGGTAATAGATTTACTCCTGTAACAACAATAATTTCTTTATAGCCTTCCATAGCCTGAAAGGAAAGTTTACAAAACATGAAAAATTTAAAGACAAAGATATAAAATAATTGTAGAAGAGAAAATAGTAAGAATTTAAGTACTAAAAATATTAAAATCTGTCATTATCATGGGAAAATTTTACATCATGTCATATTAAATTTAGATTAAAACTTTGCAACTTTGTATTAAAACATTACATTTCCGTAGGCACACTAAATTTCGATTATAAAGCGTCCAAATAACTGACCTAGATCTGTGGTCTAGTCCGTCCCAATCCAGAATGCTAATCTCAACGACGCGGTGCGAATGCTTGAATACAGATAAATAAAGAAAATGGCGTTGATAGAGAAAAATGTGTGTTAGTGTGTTGAACGCTCCGGTCAGCTTGGGTGTGTACGCACGACTGCGGTGACCAAGACATCGTGCGAACTAAATAGTACAATAAAACTTTATACATGTATAAAAAAAAAAACTATGACTTCATATTGTTGTTATTCCTATAACACGACGATTATGTATATAATTGGAAAAATTATTAGTACTCTCTTGTCATTTAAGTCGTTAAAGAGTTAATCCTTTCCGCAGTCAATTGTTTCAACACCTCCATCTAAGACGATTGTGGTATGTAAAACATCATGTATCACTTTAAAGAATTAAACCGATGTTACCTTATAACTAGTAAACTAATGAACGTGCTTCGTGTACGTATATGTTTGTTTTTTAATTAAACAAAACAACTGTATTAGTTGGCTTAGAAGTGAATTGTAATGTAAGCTTATGTCATATTAGCAGTTGCCTGTGAATCCCTCAGCGCGAAATTAAAAAAAAAACTGGATTAGAAACCTATATTCTATCAAATGTTCGAATTATTCGACTTAACCATATACTAGCATAAGCCTATAACTTGCTCGGGATAATACACGACATGTTAGGAAACTAATAAAAAAAGGTAATATTAAAAAATACAGTCCCTGGTTCACACAGAGCATGGTCACTGTACGAGACAATTAAATTCGTTAAAGAACCGGCGAACGTAAAACTATGTGTTTTAGCAAAAACAATTAGCATATTAATTAAGTAATATTCAGTAAATCATCGTTTATAGTAGATTTATTATTAATATACTGTTGAAACGATTTTGACGATAGTAAAAGAACGCTCCTCGTGAACACAACGAGAAGAAAGCTAAGGTACAATATTTTATTACTTTTTATTAAAACATACATTTACATTAAAGATATATATGAGACGGGGGAAAACGAGCTGCATAATTACAAAGGTCGAGGCTCAGATATCCGGAATACCAGAGGAATCACAGATGTGTTGCCGGATTTTGATAAAGAGGTACACTCCCTTCTTGTAACTTTAATCACAACAAAATAGAATACTAGTGTGATGTTCCAAGCTGATCTCGGCCGGTAAAGAAGGTCTTATGTTGGGATACCTCTGTATTGTCATTTATGACACAAATTGACATTTCGAAAATCGATTCTCGAATATACGTTAAACTTATATGAAACATTGCAACATTGCAAATAGGTTAGATATATATCTTTGGACAATTCTCATATAAGCTACTAGAATAAACAAAAAAATCGATAATTTTGTATTAAATAAATGTTTTTTTTGTAGTTTAAGTTTAAGTTGTAGTAGTAGTAGTTTTTTGTAGTTTTGACATTTTTTAACCGACTTTAAATAGGAGGGGGTTATGAATTCGTCTGTATCTTTTTTTTCTATCATATTCATGCGTCATGTCAAAACTGTAATACGTCTCCAGGGACTGTTGAAGGCACGCTCAAATAACTTGAATCAACAAAACCGAACGACGCGGTCACAGATAGCGAAAGCTCTATTGACATATTGGAAAGTAGCCACTGTTTGTGATAACTTGTCAAAAAATTGTTTCCTATATCTAAGGACGTAAGGTTCAGTTCAGTTCATATATTCATCTCGTTAAACGTAGGCGGTTCTAATCGTGTATTAGACATATTTAGGTTGAACGTTCGACAACATTCTTGGTCAATAAATTTTCATTGGGTTCATCGTAAACTGATTTTATAACTAATGTGACAGTAAGCTTTGTTCGTTATCTTTTTTTATTTCCTTATAGAAAATTTAAACAAGTTGGTTGTAAATTTTCCGTACCGTTCCACTGCATTGATGTTTTGATGAACATATACTATCATACCTTTACTTATCCTCGACAAAGACAGACGCAGAATGCAAGCATGGTTTAATATATAGGGACTACAGTGGTTTGAGTTTAGACTGTTAACTGAACATGCTTGTGAAATATAAATTGTTAATACGTGAAGCCAAACTGTAGAATTATTAAGAAAATTGTGCGTAAAGATAAACCTGAAATTCGACACACGTTATATAGAAAAGAACTGTTTATTTTGGATTTATTAAATGCTTTACTCATAAATGACATGATTTTGTACATATAATCACTATAAGCGGAAAACATTGAAAAATGTATGGCCACTTACAAAATAAACGGCGCATTTAAAAAGAAATCTTTGACTTTGAATTGTGTTTGAATTTCGGACATGAACGTTCGAAATTCGAACATCATAGTCGTAAACGAGGAATCTTACAGGAATTAAATTAGTTCTATGAAGCAAAAAATATCCTCGTAAGGAGATAGGATAAATGGCTAGGTCTCCTAGAAATGTGTGTAGTATCCGGCCCGATTGGCACGCGACATGCGCGCTCAGTGTAACATACATACGACATGACATGGTGCAACGCGTTGATTTTTATTAAATTTAACTAAATTACATTTAGGTTAAAACTAAATAAATAAAATTGGAAGTTAAGTTTTAAAAAAATATATAATAAAGAAGTAGAGACGATCCTTACCCAACGTCCTTGAACCAAAACATGTTAGGGAAATCAAGATGGAGGTACAGCGGTATCCAGAAAAAAAAACAAATTGCATTGGTATATATTTTCAATACAGTAATTTCAAGTTTAATATTACCAATTACTTTATAAAACACATATAAATTAGTATCACGATAATTAGTCGCTATAAAAGTTTATTAAACGATATTTTTATGATTATTCGTTGTAACTGTAATACAGAGACGACAGTTTCAGTTCCAATCATGACGTCATAGAATGCAAGAAAACAATTGCTATCGACTTTTTCCATAACGGTACTTTTGTACGTTAAAATTTAGACATTTATGTTGAGCATATGTTGAGCGTACGTTTACTAGTGCACGGTACGAAGCGTACGTTGCACGATGTGACGACAACCCAGTTGCGCGCATCCTCCTGCCGACCTTGCTGACCGACATGCCCCTCTCCCCTCCCACACACACCTCATACCCCGCGCTTTACTTTACGTTTCACTTCCTTTAAAAAAAAACTTAGTATAACTTACGTAATAGAATGTAGATAAGTATTTGATTTGACCGATCCAGACATCTTCATGTATTACTTTTAAGTACAGTTAATGTTTGATGATTTATTTATAAGAGAAGTGGGGAAACGAGCGGCGGGATCATCCGTGGTCGTCGACGCCCATGGACTTCCGTAACATTAGAGGAGTAGATACGTTGCCGGCCTTTGAGAAAGAATCAAGATATTTTTGACGTCAGATTATTAGATTATAATCAAACTAATTGATTTGAGTTCTTTACGTCATTCAATCATTGTTACTTTTTTTTCATTAATACTTTCAACGTCAGAAAATTACGGCAAAACACTAGCACACTTTTCCTATTGTAAAGATAATAATAAATAATAAAAAGCCAGTATTTATGCAAGATTCCAACGCTGACATTTCGCACAATAATTACCCGCAATTTCTCCTCATTGGCGATCTTGTTCACGTGACCTTTTCCATCTTGACATGTTTGTCGCTCTCATAAGTTATACTTGATATTATATCGACCTTTTGAATTTACAAATCGATACCGACACACAATGATACGCCACGCAATCTGTCTTTAAAACAACTATCGGATTTGAGAAGCGATTACAATTTTTGGACAGGTTTCTTCATTAAACCACCCCTTCTTTTTTTGTAGCTTTTCTGTAGAAGACTATAGGATACGGTTTAGTTATGTAAATCATAATTATGTAAGAAATGTATAATTATATCGATCGTCATCATCATCATCGTCAGCCCTTGTCTACCCACTGTTGGATGGATGCCTTTTCCAACGCCTTCCGTAGTATGCGGTCCTCCGCCTTACCAAGTCATCGGTCCACTTGGAGGGAAGACGCCCCACACTCGTGGTTCCCAATCGTAACAATTGTCTTTTATAACAATATCTACCTAAAATTAGGCGATACGTCTAGTCTTCTTACACACACACACAAATAAGATCACAAAGTAAGTAAGATTTTTTTTTTCTTTCTACAAAAAGTACAGACGCATTTTCCGTCATCCACCTGATACCATGTTTAATCCATCATAAAATACGTAGAATTACTAATTAAATACCTTAACAATTATTAATCTATATTATTATTCGTGAGCAAGACAGACATCGTTGAATTACGCCGATTGCTGATCGACCGCTGATTGCAGCGTCGCAGTAATTGCAGGGGACGGTACCGACTCAAGCGTGAATGATAACGATGCTCATGTTTTCATTGAGCTTAACTTATTATAAGATTAGCTTTCCCTGTGACTTCGTCCATGTAAATTAAAAAATATATAGAATAGAATAGTATATTATTCCATGCGGTATTCCAGTAACCTATCTCATCTAGACCCGTTAAACTCTATTAGATTTTTGTTAATATACTACGATTTCTTATAACCATTCCTGGTAAGCTTGTAGATGATTGTATTAGTATATTGTACACGACAATAGTTAAATGTCGAGATTCGAACCCATAGCTAGTTCGTAACCTTATTAGGTTATTAGTGATAGAAATATACATTCATTCGTGTAAATATACGCATTTATAATATTAGTAAGATAAACACGCCATATTTTTTTTATCATAACCTATATTGTTGTATGCGGGAATAAAGTTTGAAACCATGTTTTATAAAAGTTTTATGAATTAATAGAGCGAAGTAATGTAGGATATATACTATACTTAATATTTTTTTTAATATTAACTTGGAATTTATAAATTAAATGTCCCGATGTACAAAAGAACTGGGAAACTATACTGTAAGTTACATTTTTTTTTACTACAAAATTTTGCACTTTATTACAAGTATATTTTTATTTTACTACGTTCTCATCGTGGCGGGTAATTCGTTGAACATTTTTCTACTCATACAGATCTTTATCAAGGAATTAAATATATCTTTGGGCGAATAGCCTTCAAGGATGACCCCTCGTATTCTCGGTTCATTCATCACATGTGTGGCCTTTAATTCCGAGTCGATCAGTTCGGATATTTGGTATGTATGTAGGCAGACTTTCTCCGGGTGAAACGTGTATGGGAGAGGGGGGCACGACCTTGTTAGAGGGAGGCTGGCACCTGCGCTATCCACTTGTTACTCTCCGATCGGCGCGCGCGCATCGCCGCCACCGATACAAACGCGTCGTGCACGTGCGTGCGTATCCGATTACTATCCGATTGTCGATAGTATCCGATACCTGCCGACACCCGTGGACCGTTGTAGTGCGAACTGTGATTGTGTTGGACCGTTGATTATTGTTGATTGGGAAAATTAATTGGTATGTATTAAATAAATATATTAACCTTATATAAAATGTTCCTTACTATGTACACTAGATTATACATGATTTGCAATGATATACAAACTTGTATATTTAACGTTTACATAAACTGAAGACCGCAAATACTAAATACTCATACATATAAAGCTTTTAAATACATTTGTATAACAGTTACCCCTAATGTAAGGTAGACTCCGACCACCTTAAGGGACGTAAAGTGAGCTGATGTTAATACATTGTTTTAGTCAATAGTTAAAGCTTAGATAAATTAAATCCAGATATTTACAAAAGGTTAAAAGGACAACATGGTAGCGGCATTGAGGAGGTAAGAGTCGCATGTGACGAGGAGAACTTTTACTATGATAGTGAATTGGTACACTATTAATGTTCGCTTGGTAAGAGATGGATGATCAGTGATCGATCTGGAGGCCGTAAACCCGGTGCACCGACTCTATGTATGATTAGAAAACGAAGCTGATGATATTTTGAATACATAAAAGTGTGTGAACAGCGTGAAAACTAGAACAATTTAATTTGAATAAGATGTGTGTCAGAAGTTGATAAGTGCATTCATAGTGAATCGCCGGCCGCCGGGTCGCGCCGCAGTCGCATTGTAAACAATCGTGGAACAAACTAATTTGCACTATTAACATATTATACGTGTTATTCTGAACATATAGAAAGTTCTTTAACTATTAAACTATTTAAATATAAGTGTGTTCGACTGTCACTTCTAGTAGACTAAACATCTTTATTGAATCTTGAAGTGGAAGCTCATTCAAAAAGATTTTGTTCCAAGTGGAAAGGTTCGATGTTAATATTCGTTCAGAAATATTAAATTAGAACAAATAAATAAATTAGGATCATAAACATGTGTATCAAATTATAGTAAGGTATACATAGATTAATTAACTGTTCATAACCATGACCTACAGTTTATATGAATTGTTTCAATTTATTCGATTCATTCTAAGTATTTACAACTCCGATGTTTTTATGCGTAGATAAAGCTACATACATTATGTCTGTTTAGTTAAAACAAACGAAATACATATCACTTTTAAAGGTCTCAGAGCCTACCATATTATGAATGGAGACTTGGCCATAGTCAACCACGCCGGCCCAGTGTGGTTGGTTTACTTTACACATATCTTTGAATTGTTTACATATGCAAAATATCTATTCCAATACTTCGATGCTAGTTATTATACAATTACTTCATAATAAAATATAGGAAAGTCGCATTCGTTATCTCGCAAATCTTCATTTATTTTCCTTTACTCATCTAATATGTTTAATACAGTTTTCGCCTATTACCTACTATTACGTAGTCAAGTTTAATTAGAATAATACGACTTTTTAGAGTGAATCCGGTAAACTATATAGGCACGAAGTATGTTGAATTTAGTTATACTTTAAATTGGTAACTATACGTTTTGGAAGATGCACACAATGCGCTACAAATTCATTAAAGCGTCGCAATTAAGAAAATTAATTTCGACTCTTTACGCCGGAAGATGATGAGTCGAATTGTAAATTTAAACTAAGTATGCTTACAGTTTTTAACATAAGTCATTATTGCATTTAAGTTCGACTAACGAACTAACTAGAGTGGCGCAGCGACCCGAAGCGTGTCTTGGCCTCCGATAACATAAGTCTCCAACCAACTCGATCCTACGCCATCGCGACCCAGTCCTGGACTTGCAGCCCTCTCAGGTCTTTCTGTACCGCGTCAACATGAGGCGGCCAACCGGGCGTCGACCACTTGGCCGGCCTAAGTACGAACGCTTTGCACTGCGACCATCATCCATTCTACCAAGTTCGACTAAATAAATGAGAACTGAATTCAATTCTAACTTAAAATAGTTTACTTTTGATCGGAAAAGCCAGTAAAACAGATAATGTGCAAAATAGACTAAAGGCGGGTTCGATAAAATGGCGACCGAATGATATGCTGTCCACAAATTCCCCGTAACATATAAACATGTAAATCACGCGTAGATTCAAGACGTAACACAAAATATATACATTAAGACCCTAGATCTAGGTAACTCGAGTCGAGTGTTCCACCGCAGCGAGGAAACCCGTGACGTATCCTTCAATGGTAAACATTATTTTCTAGATTTGGATATGAGGTGACTCGCAAATCTGAACTTAGTCTTGAAGGTTCGGTCACACAGCGAACAGTACAACCGCCCTGAGGTGAGAACTATAAATAAAATTAATTTAACGTTATTGTCTCATAATATCAATAATGTATTACTATGTATGTATAGACAATTACTAGTTTAATGTATTTTTATAAACTAGTTTAATGGAGTTGGAATCAGATCTAGGGTTGCTACAAGTTACTAGAGTACTTACGTACGAGGCGCTTTCTCGTCTCAACCTCCTTTTGCGTGTGCGTCGACCTTTGGTTTGTTTTGTTTACATTCGTAAAAGGAGTCCAAGCCTTAGTGGTATATCATTATTACTGGTGTTATGTTAATTACAATCATACAAACAAATGTAATAGTATCGTTCTATTACGTTTGTTTGTATGATTGTATTGTATGTATGTATTGTCTCTATTTCCAATGGTTTTGAATACTACATTTTTTAAACAACTTCCCGTCTTTCGCCTTATTCTACGTCATTGAGTCTGTATTCAAATTTAAGTAAGATTTTTACTGTCAATTATTAAAATTAATATAATAATAATAGTTTAAAGAATAGAAGTTATTTTATAAAAAAAAATTGAAACGTTGTACTGCAGTTTCCAATTCCGTGTCAATGATGTAACCCACATTTGAAGCCATATTAAATGTGTAATAAATGAAGCGCGAATAGCGTAATGGTTTTGGGTACGGACTATCTATCTAGCGGTCATGGGTTCGAATCCTGTCGTCTACTATTGTCGTGAACCATATCCTAATACAAATTTATTCAAGCATAACAGGAATGGTTACAAGAAATATTTGTAAATTAACAAAAACCTATTAATATTTTATTAAAAAAAAATATTTAACTGGGTTTCTGATTTCACTCCAGTCTACCGCAGTAGCGTAACTTGGTAATTCCTTACATCATAATAAATAATAAATCACCAGTTGTCAGTTGTCAGTCGACAGATGGCGGTAGGATAATGATTCAAATCGTCACACAGGAAACGCGCGCGTCGGCTCTTGTGTCGGCATTCATTTAATCGCAGTTTAATCGTTACGTTAATGGGTGAAACTTAACTCCGGCGTCGCATCGACCTGGACCCACCCGTCCGTTTGTCTTTTTTACCTTACACTTTCCTTTCTCTAGTTAAAGTTAAGATTGAAATAAATTATATATGTACGTTATTTTATTTGTAAAATTATTGAAAAAGGAATGATATTTAATTAAAATGTAAGATTGTATAATTATATGTTAAAGACTGGTGTGTATTTTGTTTATTACTAGGTGTTAGTCACGATTCCATCAGTGAAATTAAAAAAAAATCTCTCAACATATGTTATCATCTCTCTCTTATGTTATCACTTATGTAAATTCATCATCATCATTATAATATCCACTAGTCGCCCACTGCTGAGCGTAGGCCTCCCCCAAAGATCGCCACGACGCAAACGACGTATGCAAATTACTAAGATATAAATAGATTCAGGGTTATGTCAGAATTGTACTTCAGCAGATCCTTAATTTCTCATAAATCGATAAAAGACGTTGATAAAATTTTAACGAAATAAAAATGTTCACATCCTAACTGAATGTTAATTAAACTGTTATTTACTAACTTAGTTTATCGACAAGAAGTGGTTATTATAAATTTATTGAAATCGGAAGATAAGACCGACTAATGTAAATTATTCCAAACGTTCATCGTACTATGTAAGTAGGATGTAACTACTTAGATTAAGTAAGAAATGTCGGGTCATACAAAACGTACACCTAAGTGATTAAGTTATGTGCTCACGATTTATTAATACGTAAGCTTAATGCGACGCCTCGTTAGCGGATTGGAGAAAGTTTTATAAATATGATCAAATAAATAACATCGGGCACTTTAGTAATGGTGCTAATAGCCAAATATTATCTTTTCATTTGGGTATTTGTTACTATGTAATGAAAAAAATGTTTTATGTATTTAAATTTCCGCACGGATGTCAGATAAAGATTCGGCTTAGAAATTTTTTTTTTTTGGAAAGTTTTCTAGTAGATGTAAATAAATCGATATATAAAATAGGCTTTATCATAGACGAAGTTCATGCCGATAAACATAATGAGTCATTTGTTCTCATGAGAACCGAGATGAAAGTACTGTGAAATCTCTTGTGAAGCTTTTTATGTGGAAACTTACTGTTAGTGAGAGCTATCGGTACTGCTTCTGAATATAACTTAACTGCGTAATTAATAAAAAAATATGTATATATTGACAATAGAATTATTTAATTACAAGCTATCACTCGAGACATCCTCCGGAATTAAACAAAAAGTAGGCAGCCTATATTTTTCCAAACAGTAATCAAACCCTAAGCTAATTTTCATCCTAATCAGTTGAACCATTACGCAGTTGCCTGCTGCATTACAACATCCACACATCCATTAATCTAAACATTCACATCTCTATTATTAAAAAAGAAGTATTCGACTGGATTGTTTGATATGAATTGGATACCTTTAAAAACAAACGCTAAAAAAGGACTGCAGTCACGTAATTGAAGTTAAATATTATTTAATTAAAGGAAACTTTAAAACTAAATATGACAAAGGACACGTTAATTTTTATAATGTATTTAATAGTTTCATCATCATCATCATCATCATCAGCTCACTGTACGTCCCCACCGAGGGGCTCAGAGCCTACCCTATTATTAGGGGTGACTAG
>JAODUI010000032.1:2130282-2155303 GCA_027563995.1 Papilio gigon
GATGAAGGACTCCCGACGAGTCCCAAACTAGTCGGTACCTACACCGATCTACACGTGAGTTAAGCCGTTTTTATTAGTACATTTAATGCTCTTCTCAACTAGATTTATTCTTCCACTAGACGACTCTGATCGATCGCAATTCAAAAAAAAAATAATTAGATGGCTATGTTTTTCTCAAGAACATATTGTTGACTAAAGAAATTAGAGATTTCTTTAAAAAAAAAGTACTTTAAACAGTTTTTTAGAGTAATTAATTATGTAAAATCATTGCATGATGGCCATGAGTGGTCATAATCATCATGTCGTCACCCGTTTTCCTAGACATGCACTCTTCCCGGATTCCGTCTAAAATCTTTAAATAACACAGTATGAAAGGTCACGTCGATAATATAATCGTGAACTCTCCACATAAACGTTCCGAGCTGTATCTAAACATGGTAAGAAGGTGACCTTCCGACCTGAAATTTCTAACTGAAAGTGCATGATTATTCACTTGCATTTACCTATTTCTCACATACGAAACCAACTCTGCAATGAGTCAACGATCATTGTAATGAAATGTTTTGTCTTTATTTTGCCTACAGATCGATTCATAAAGAGTTATTACAACACTTGATTGATCTTGCTTTTCATTTTGTTTTTCTTTTTTATTATACTTTTCATTTGTTATTCTTCTAAATGTCGCTTTTCATTTGTTTTGGCGATTCTTCGATCGAATAAATTTAAACATAATTTAATAATGCTAACTTAGAAAAAAAAAGCTAAAACATGCATGTTTTTGTGCTAGTCTTGTTTTAATATTGTTTTTGAAATGTATTGTAGTAAGTAGACAAAGTAAAGAACTTTCCTTTCCACGAGTGTTCAAAAGAAAGTGCCGTCACTCAGTGTAACTTATAGTTATTACCAAACTGTAACATAACTAGACTGATCGTCTGTCAGAAAAGCAATTAAAACGTATCATTTGTTATCTCTCCAACATTGAACTGTCATTGCCTATTAGGTAACATTTAATGTACTAAAATATTAATTCTTATTTCATACTAAACATTCTAAATGCAACAGTTTGACTACAATGAAGCGCCAATAGCCTAATGGTTAAGGGTACGGTCTACCGATCTAGCGGTCGTGGGTTCAAGTCCCACCATTCGACTATTGTCGTGAACAATATCCTAATACAGGCTTTATCAAGTTTACCTGGAATGGTTACAAGAAATGTTAGTAAATTAACAAAAATCTACTAAAATTTTTTTTACAAAAAAAATATTCTGTTTGCTATGTCGATGCAAATACTGGACTTACTAATTAAATAATAGTTGAACCGTTTTTTATTTAGTTCATATTAACGTCGTGTTAAAGATCAAGAGATTTTGTATCTCTTGCCCAAAGGCACAGCATCTGCTCCTGTAATGTTGCGGATGTCCATGGACGTCGATTACCATTTCCTTGATCCCCTCGTTCTTTTGCCCCCATCTCCTATAAAAAGATAACAAGACCATACCTTTAATTACAATGTATCAGGCTGACAGAATTTTCAAATTTCCGAATTAGATTTAGAAAAAAAACATATTATTTTCGATTAATAGCAATCTATTTCTCTGTTTCCCTCGTACCTCAGTTTTACCGGTACAAATCAACTATTAGTTAGATATTTGTTTCGTGGGTAAGGGAACGACAATGCGCTTGTCTCAAATGCGGGTATATTCCCATGCTCGTTGAACTGGGACACTTTTATGTGTGATATGAGATTCATTATGGAAGAGCAATAGGTTGTCGGATACAGTTATTTCATTGCGGAGTATTGTCTAAACTTCTGAGACAATAGTCTGTGGGTAAAATAAACTAGAATATGTCGCTTAGTTAAAT
This sequence comes from Papilio gigon, assembly GCA_027563995.1. Classification (NCBI taxonomy): domain Eukaryota; kingdom Metazoa; phylum Arthropoda; class Insecta; order Lepidoptera; family Papilionidae; genus Papilio; species Papilio gigon. The sequence goes on from JAODUI010000032.1 coordinate 2,132,146, forward strand.
TTATTAATAAATAAAAACTTTTTACAATCTCGAATAAACAATGACCATGATAATATTATGAATTGTAGCGCCAACAGCCTAATGGTTAAGGGTACTGACTACCGATCAAGCGGTCGTGTTTCGATTAATTCGACTATTGTCGTGAACCATATCCTAACACAAGCTTTTTCAAGCTTACAAGAAATATTAGTAAATTAACAAAAATCCACTAATGTTTTACTATACATTTGATATTTCTTGTTTAGGTATATTCATTTTATTTTTTATTGTTCACAGGTCACGATGCGGCAGAGACGAGCTTTAGCCGTAGCTTTTCTTCTCTTACTACAGACGGTAAGCTGCCAAAATTAATTGTCGAAATAAACTTTATTACAAAACACAAAGAGGGAGAGAAAGAAACATGTTTTGTTGCAAACGAATGAAAGAGGGTCATATTGAGCAAGAATTTTCAGACTTGTGTATTTTCTTGTATGTATGTATATTTTGTTGTGCCGACCCTACATAAAGTGGGACCAGGGCAGGAGAAAAAAGATATATATTTTGTTGACGCAAATTATATAATATATTTGTAATTATAACTTTAAACTTTCGTGGTTTTTACTAAGAAAATGCTCGTAAGAAATGGAATTCTTAACACTATTAGCCTCTTTGCGCTCCCGATATTTCCGCACAGTTGCATGCGCAATGGTCGCAGGTTAAGGCTAATCGTGGTAAGAATCCCGTTTCTTACGAACATTTCTAATAAATTTACGAATAGACAGGTATTGTTTAATTGATAGAAAATAATTAATGATGTGTAATTCTGAAGTACAATACTTTCCAAGTGACACGGTGTTCACAACTTGAAAGTTAATAGATTTTAATCGGCGTGCAGTATGCCGTTTATAGCGCATCACTGGCGCCGACTAGAAGTCGCATCTAGCTTGTGTTTTCACTAAATCTATGTATTTATTGAATCAATAGATTGTATGCGTCAATAGCCTATTGACCTAATTGAAATGAAAAAACAGTGTAACGATCTAACGGTCGTGGGTTTGAATCATTCGAGTATTATCGTGAACCATATCCTAACACAATGACATTTGGAAAATCGACTCTGTAGTGTGTCATGAAGTTAGAAGTGAATCCAGAGTCGATTAGAGTAGACATATAACTAATACGCCTATGGTATCTTTATACAATTAAATCAGTTATGCTATTTACGCTTGATGACTCAAGTAATGCGCTCATCGTCTCCATATTTTTTTTTTAAATACTAGTCGATTTATGCCTCTTTTAGGTCCTGATATTTCGGCACAGTTGCAGCCCGTTTCTTACGAACATTACAATAATAAAAACCACAAAAGTTTAAAGTTATATTACAGTAATTTTTTTTGTTAAGTAAGCTTGTAAAAGCTTGAGCTACGATATGGTTCACGGAAATAGTTGAATGGTGGGATTCGAACCCACGACCGCTAGATCGGTAATCCGTACCCTTAACCATTAAGCTATTGGTGCTTGAAAACAAAATATATAGAACTACATGTTATCAATGTTGATATCCCGAGTTGATAGTCATTTTTTTCTTCTGCATAAAAAAATGTTCGCTGTTGTGACAATAACGCCTGAGTTCTTCTCATCGTCGCTCGTTACCCAGTCATATTGTTACCAGTTATTCGGGTTATACGAATATGAACATATGTTTGATATACAAAGACTTTCGTAAGTCCGTTTGTATTTTATTTAATGTTCTAAATACTGCTTTCTTAAGTTTCGTCATTGTCCATTCACATGTGTATACAAATGCTTAATTATTTCCTTTCATTCATTTCACTTTCATACGTTTGTTAGCACTTTTTATTGACACAAGATTGGGGTCGCGGCTCTTTTCGTAATATTTGCTTATAATTAAACTGACAAATTTCTTCGTCATATGAGTTTTGTAAAGATGTATTCATGTTTGAAATTCACAAGTCTTTTATCTTGTTATTTTTTTTGTTAATGCATATAACGAATCATTTTTATATCTTACATTTGTATTATGTTACTAGCGTTTATAATTTAATATTTACTCAATTGGTTTTCTTTTCAAAGCATATTTTGCGGTGTTCCTTTCTCCGTATTAGTTCCTTTAATGTAAAGTTTCTTTATTTTTGAGTCATTTCTTAAGTATAAAATTTAACTAGTATTTAAGTATGTTTTATGAAAGTGACAATTATCAACTTTACGTTAAAGTTATAAACATTGACGACCGCTCGAAGTCAGTCTAGAATTATACCGAAAATAATGTGTGATAGTAAATAGTTGTATATAATATTTTGTATGTATACAGTAGTAATACACTTGATATAAATCAGGACAAATAGATCAGGGCGTATCCGTAGGAAACCGAAAGAGACAGAATCTAATACAGCGAGCGACGGACGCCAAACATGGCGACGTCGCTCGACCCAGTAGTTGCGAGCAGGCCAATTCCGTCAACGTACGCTATTTACCCGTTTAGCCTTTACTGTGGAAAGTAAGAAGGCTGCTCGACCCGTCCCCGCTTCATAGTAACTAGATACATTGTAAACAACACCAGTTTAAAACTTCAACGCCTTTTTCGTTAAGAAAATGAGTGTCCCATTTTGATTCAGTTCATGTTGTGCTAGATGTGTGATATACTTGATCTTCACGATTGATCAAATGAACTTTATCTCGCCACCAAAAAATAAACGACGATCAAATAATAAAAGTGATAAGTTAGAACGATTTAGTGAACCTTTCGACGACCTTACACTGATGATGATGTATAGGACAGCATATATTGTTAATCAAATTTTAAAAAAACGATTGTCAAGAAGAAGTCACTTGAGTCTTGTCAAACTCACAAACATTAATATAAAATTTAAAAGCTTCAGCATCACAAATGATCAATAAATAATTCACGCCACACGCGTGTCAAGAACAAGGCGGCATAAATAGTTTCTTATAATGGCGATTTACGACAATAGACGTGCGTGGAGAGTAAAAGCCGCTTTCCCGACCGTCGGCCGCCGAGCCCGCGACACACATCCCTGCTTCGTATCCTGTCACACATTGTAGCTTTTGTTGACGTCAGTACTAGAAACTCATCAAAATGTATACAAAAAATGTCAATTAACATGAGGTTCTACTATCTTAATACTTCTTGTTAGAACATAGTATTTTGTTGATAATGTGGTTAGAACAGTTATATTATCTTCGTGTAGAATTTCTGTTAAACCAGTGACGTCACTGATTGGTATGATGTCATTAATACGCGAGTAATTAGTTCGTAATAATGTTAATTATTTTAATGATTAAGTATCCTTGCAGCAGTGAGTCTCAGAAGCAATACATCCGCGTCGATTTAATGAAAGTAAAATTAGTTCGCCGAGATCAACGACCGCGCGTTGACACACTGCACTTGAGACCACTCCCCGCCGCTCGAGCGCGCCTCATTTCACTGTCACAGTGTAGTAAACACAGTAGCATCACTATCAATCGTTCGACTTACCACTTTAGTACTGTGGTGTACCCGGCAAATAAATAAAGACGCGCTAGTGAAAAACATTATCATTTTCTTATTACTTTTAAATACCAATACCCTTGTCGACTATAGTCTAAGGTAGAGTTTTCCGATTACGTATGTAGACTCAACAGAGAACTGCACAATTTAACTGACAAATGAAAATTTAATTACAGTTCGATTGTTCATTTAAACTAAGTTCATGTAGTCGACTTAACGGACCTTTTAAAACATTGAAAGAATACTGCTCAGTGTAACAAAATATATATAACTTGTATGCTAAAAGTGAAAGCTGCCGAACATGAAACAAATTCATTGGTTGTCTTTACACGTGTCCACATTGCTTCCGCATTTAAATAGGTATCATCATCATCATCATCATTATCAGCCTAATGATAAATAGGTATAATAGGTCTAAAATAACAAGACTTAATAATAACAATAACTTTGTCCTTAGACAAATCTGGAAATCACTTAAATTGACACAAAGGACTTAAAAGTTAAGGAGCACTAGAAAAGACAAGTCATCGTTTTTACGTCGTAACTCAATCACATCTCCGCACACAACGTCATCGCGTTACAATAGACCAGCAACGCCATCTGTGTTTCATAATTAGCTTTAACAGAGATCCAATCTGGGTGTTAGAAATTTGGTAACGGGACAAATCAACCACTCCTCTATCGAATTATATTTAAATAAAACATAAGCGAAATCAAGTTAATGCTGATTTCCATTTTAATTTTATTCGTTCTTAGTTTCGAGTATTATACAAAGTTATAATAAAAATGATTAAAATATGCATTGTTATTTTGCCACAAATATTTCTTGTTTGTCTCCGACTAAAAATAGTTCGCTGTTATGATTGAGCATTTGAATCAAGAAAACAAGTCTATATCGCAAGACGTTATTTTCTAATCAAAAATTTGTCAAAAAAAAATGTTTTTCTTCATACGATAGTATAGAGATGTGAGCGGGGTTTCTGACTATAAATTCACCGCCAAATAATGATACCAGTAATTAAAATTTCCCGCTTACGAATGCTCCAGTCGCTCGCTCACCAATTCATTTTCCCTCTTAACAAACGCGCGTCATGTTTAGTTATTACGTTTCCAACGTGTAATATGCGCCTATCGTCCGCTACGCATAGATTTTAATCTAAAATAATTGTCGATGTCGATGTACTTCAAGCCCACTCATAAATCTTAATTGAAAAAAAAAAGTCTTCACATCTCGAGTCGAGGCCAATGCTTTCTAATTTCTTACCTTGAGGCCAAACGGACAAGCTTTATAAAATTGTTAACGATTCGTTTATGATCACTTTATAGATGTTTGTGGATAGTAAATTTTCTATAAGTAACAATATTGCTTTAGACTTTACTTATCAGATTTCCTTTCAATTTATTTGTTACTAGCACGACTTCGTTCCCGTGGAATTATTAAAACTGGGTTGCCTATAATCATTCCTAAGAATAATTTATTTTTGTTCTAAATATCATACAGATTCGTTCGCAATTTTTGCAGTTGTATGGTCAAAATCCGTACATCCATACATCCAAACTTTTGGTGATGATGATAAGCGCAAAATTGCGTGTAAATTCTTAAATACGTATGAAGAGTTGTTGGCTATAATTTGTAAGCTTAATTTCACTAAACGTTGTAAATTAAACTAGTCAGTCGTTAAACATTAACAAAACTAAAGCGGTCATCATTTAAATCAAATGAAAACCAGAATCATCAGCAACTTTCACGTCGTCCCATTCAAAATTCAAGCTAAACAGATTCCGTCGCCATCCATCTCATTTTAATATACGACCTAGATGAAGTTGACACTTAATTTTTGACGTGTCTCAGTTTACCTGATACCAGGTTAAAGGCGGTCAAAGTTTCGAATTAAATAACATATGAAAATGACTGTAAAATCAAACGGTCTTTCAACGTTAAATATCTTACTACTATAAACAAACCTGTATCTACATCTGACTTATTTCTTGTATACCAATAAAGCCATAGAACAAGCCATACAAATTAGAATAAAGATTTCTCGCTTCATTTTCAGAGTGCAATCCTAAGCGACCAGACATCGAACGACAACGGGGGAGGAGGTAGCAACTCGGACACCAACAATGCAGTGGAGCCGTCCACGGACCAACTGGCGATGGAGTCGGCGGAGCGCGACACACCGAGCCACGCGTACAACGGCCCGCCGCCCCCCGTGCCGCCACAACACAACAGGAGGCAGAACCCGCCACATCTGCAGCCGCATCATGCATTAGGTAGTATTCGAATACTTTATTCATGAATCCTTGCAATAATTCGTATTGACTACAGCAAGCACAAAAACAAGTCGCCGACACCATGTTCGCTGAGAAACTTTAAGACGTAACAAGTTGCAACTCTGTAACTGCAGAATCAAAATGTAGATATTGCCTCCCACAAATTCTATTAAAATAAGGTTCGTAGCAAATTAAACAATTACTATAAAATTATTTTTCTCATTTTAGGGATGCCGAGAATTCCAAATCACCATCAAATTCACTCCAAGCCGTTTGCTTTGGGACCGCCAGTTAATCACCTGAAGAATGACATAGGATCCGGGTTCCGTGGGCCTCCTCCGCAACAGACACCACCTGCCGACTCACAGACTGCCGCAAGCGATAAAGTATTTAGTGGAGCAGGCGATGTTTGGCCAGCCCCTGCTCCTGATATGCCTAAGATAGTCTCACTCGACGTCAAGTGTGAAAAGAATGCCATGCGAGTGTTTCTCAGTTTCGATAAACCTTTCTTTGGCATAGTTTTCTCGAAAGGACATTACTCGAACCATCAATGCGTACATCTGCCTCCTAATTTGGGTCGAGCTTCCGCTTCTTTTGAAATCGGCGCTCACGCCTGTGGAACTGCCGGCAGCGGAGACCCGAGGTACAGAGGAGATGTTGCTGCCGCCGGAACTTACTTCGAGAATGTTATTGTTATTCAATATGATCCGCAAGTCCAAGAAGTGTGGGATCAGGCAAGAAAACTGCGTTGTACTTGGCACGATCAGTACGAGAAAGCTGTTACGTTCAGACCGTTCCCGGTTGATATGCTCGACGTGGTGCGAGCAGACTTCGCTGGTGATAATGTTGGCTGCTGGATGCAAATTCAAGTCGGAAAAGGACCTTGGGCTTCGGAAGTATCAGGACTAGTGAAAATTGGACAAACAATGACAATGGTGCTTGCTATTAAAGATGATGATGCTAAATTTGACATGTTGGTACGTGACTGTGTAGCTCACGACGGCCAGCGCGCGCCGATTCAACTCGTAGATAGGAGAGGCTGTGTCACACGACCAAAATTAATGTCAAGATTTACAAAAATAAAGAATTTCGGAGCCAGTGCATCCGTACTTTCTTACGCACATTTCCAAGCCTTCAAATTCCCCGATTCAATGGAAGTGCACTTCCAATGTACGATTCAGATCTGCAGATACCGATGCCCCGAACAATGTTCTGAAGGAGGGCACAATTTAATAGCTCAGCACGTAGAATACGGTCCACCACAGATAGATTCGTACCCAGTCGGTGCTGAGATAAGAAGAGATGAACGTAGAGTGCGGAGGCAACGTCGTGCTACATCTCCCGAAAAAGAAGTCGGAGTAAATAGAGTTATTCGTGTTGTGTCTGCCGGCGACTTAAATTTGGATTCATCTGAGGAAAATGCAGCACCTAAAATTATTCCGACGCCTGGTCTCGTTTGCATGACGACCCCAGGTTTCGCGGCAACACTTGGCACACTTCTTGCTACTCTGATCTGTTCGTGTGCAGTGTCCGCAATTTTGTTCTTTAAATTGCGACCTATAACGAGTTTAAAGAAGAAAACAGCAGCGATCACGACGTTAGCTCGACCACACCCACCTGGAGGACCTCATGTTATCTCAAAGAGTCGGTTCTACTCGTAACGTTGCCACTTTAAATAAATTTGTACATATTAGTGTAAAGACTGAAGTACGTTGAACATGCCAATTTTATCTGCATTGGATATCAGTGCTCGTATGCGAACTTCGAGAATTTATTATAGTCTAATATTACATAGTTTTCTATTTCATTTTAAACATGATACTTCACCGCGAAGGTTTATTATTGTTCATGAAGTAACATTGTGAAGTTACACATTTCGTTGTAGTTGAAGTATTTGAATGTTGAGTTAGAATTCATATCCAATTATTAATGTTACTTTTTAAATTACTGTTATCAATATTCTGAGATCATCTGTAAATGTTGCTGTGGTCTAAAAATAATAACATATGTACAAATTTAGAACATTACGTATTTATGAAGCAATAGTTTATAGTGTTTTAAGTACAGTCTTCCGTTACCCCTTTTCGAAGTGCTCTTGAAACAGGGGCAACGGAAAATCTAATACGTGGTGTATCAGCATTTAGGCGAACCGCTAGAATTTAACTTGTCATTAGTATTAATATTATTTATTTTAGTTTAGTTGTTGTAGTCATAATACTATTCTTAATTTTATCTTGTTTCACACCACCTGAGTACCTCCTCCTCTGTTAAGTTTTTCTTACTACAAATGTTTTTAAATGTTAGTTTTAATTAATTCTCGGAACACCTTGTCCTGATTTGTTCAATCATAAACTACGTTATTGTTTGTCGAGACGAATTTGTTGATTTATGAATGTGACCTTGACAAATCTGTAATAATTAATTTGTATTAAAAGGATTGTTTTTTTATGCTAGAATTATTTCATTTATTGTATCCAGTAAAATGCTTGAGTCCTATCCAAGAGTAGAAAGAATGGATGATGGTGGTAGTGGAAAGCGCGCGTACTTGGGACGGCCAAGTGGTCGATGCCGGGTTGGCCGCCCCAGGTAGGCTGGGTAGATGAGGTACAGAAAGGCCTGAGAGAACTGCAAGTCCAGGACTGGGTCGCGATGGCGTGGGATCGAGTTGGTTGGAGACTTATGTTGTCGGAGGCCAAGACACGCTTCGGGTCGCTGCGCCACTCGAGTTAGTTAGTTAATTCTATCCAAGAGTTAGTCTATTGTATATTGACGCGATGGACATTGCTAGTTTGAAGTCAAATATAAAATTAACCTGGAAATAGCAAACATGCGTAAAAAAGTATAGAATAGAAAACTAATAGACAGCATGAGAAGGAACAATTTTAATTCATGTTCAGTAACATGTTCTTGTCAAATAAAATAGGGTAAAAAAAAATCTTCACGTCATTTTCAACATAACTTTATTATTCCATTAAACAAAATTAACAAGGCAACTCGCTATTAAACATATCGACACAATCATTCAGAAAATTATAATGTACAATTATTTGTTCACAATAAATAAATGAACCCCACAGTTAAAGACACAAGGATTACATAAAACCAAAAGTACCGTAACCGCATCCAAAGAGAACTTATTAAAATTTAATAATAATCAGAATGTAATGAAAAAAATTGATAAAATAAAATTGCACTAAACATATGATATTCTCACAAAAAACATCTTCATACTTAAACGTAATAGTTAATATAAATGCAAGTTTTTTGGATGTACTAAATAAGTTATAATTATTTTGGTTGAAGAAAAATGATTTTCTGGTAAAACGATGTTATGTAAAAATATGAAAAATGCAAAATTATACTACGTACTTGTTCTTTACCAAGATTACTTATTATTTACGATTTAATAAAATTCAAACTAAAAAAAAATTAAAATGTGCCTTACACTTGTCTACATTCAAAATATTAAAACTTTAACCGGAGCAATATGCACATTTTTTTTAAATTTAATTTATAATTAATTATAGTTATGACTTTAATAAAGAATATTAATTTATAAAATGGCGAAAACATCGATTTACCTACCAATTTCTTCGTTATATAAAAAAAAAACTTAATAATAAATTACACTAATTGTAGCTAATAATTATTTTCAAATACAATTCTCGATGTTGAGCAAAATTAGGAAGCAATATAGATAATAAATGCAACATAAATGCGAACTTAATTCATAAACAGAGCGTGTAGTTGAAGTTATTACGTAATAATTCATTGGTGTTTTGTTTACAATCGAATCAAAAACCCGTTGTACACGTTAGTTTTAAATGTTCAGTTAAAACAGCGTATGTGTAACCGGTTTAATTAATTAATTGATACTAACTACGTATATAAAAGGCCGGAATAGAAAAACGTAAACAAAATAAGAACTTATATAAAACATTCTCTTACGTATAAATTGAATTATCGTTCCTAATAATATTCACAATATTTTTAATATGAAAAGTAAAATTAAATGATAATAAATTTGTTTCAGTTTACAAAAATATCAGATTCTAAAAAAAATATGAAATATTCGTTGAAAAATATTTTTTACTGATATAACAATTAGAGTATTAATTGATAATTTTTGAAACCTAACTAAACTTAACATTAATGGCATGACTCGACTCTTACCCACTAACGGACACGCAGTTAAATTAGCGATCGTAAAAATAAAAGTGAACTCTGTACAATACTTATTATAAAAAATGTATAATATTCACAACAGTGACAATCAGGTTACAATGGACTTTGCCCGTAGCACGACTTAGCACCATCTGTGTCGATGAGGTGTTTCACAATACAAGTGTGCACTCCAAATTTTACAAACAAGACATTTCAAAGTGTACAATAATAAATAACCACTGACCTTTCAAACATTTCCAACTACCGCACACCTATAAGGAAGATATAGTATAAAAATGCAGGCAAAACTGTTCACAGAAATTACCAATGTAACAAAACAAGAGACACGGGTGTCCGACTCTCTTGATACAGTTGACACATATTGTTATTCCTATTTTTTAGAAAAGAATGTAAGGGATGACAATATGTGTCTACAGTCGAAACTCAAATGTTGTATTGATTGCTAGAACTAAGACAGTCTTGTTAACGATTCCTATATATGATCAGCCTTCGTGCGAATGGTGTGGATGGGGCGAGCCTAGAAGTCTGAGGGCCATCCAGGCGGCGAGCGAGTGGGAGGCGGGCGCAGGGGACATTGGCACTTGCTGCGCGGCCATCCTCGACCGCAGGCGGTGCAGCATGACCGCAGCAGCGAGCGCCGCGCCCGCCGCCGCGCCCGCGGCTGACGCGAACAGCGCGCCGAAGCTTACCGCACCCATGCATACGCCGTACACTACCTGGAGGAACGAGAAAGTATTTTTAACCAATTCTTTATAAGTGTAGTAAGAAAATGTATATCAAAGGCTTCTACCCAGGATACGCTGGGATTCGGGAACAATTATTTACGCATATACGACAGTATACACATAATTAAAAAGAAAAAAAAACTTTTTTTTAAAAAACAACATTTTTCTTTTCTAAGAATTTAGACTATTAAAAAAAATGATTTTTAAAATATTTTCGGAAACGTCAAATTAAATAAGTTTACATTGAAGTTATTCGTATTTACCTCTTCACGTATTCTACCACTGAACACAGTAACGGGTTCTCTAGACGGTCCAAAAGCTAAATCAGCTTCGGAGACAACCTCGTATATTCCAGACACGCCGACGTCAGCGGACCTAGAGTCACGAACAGTACGTCGCTTTCGTAGAGATCTGGGACCCGCGACCGCCGGCCCGCGACCTTTAGGCGAGGTCATAGTTTCTCCATTCTGTCCCGTTTTATCGCTGTTCGCGAGGTTTCGTGGTCCGTGTGGGAAATGTTCATGTTCCGGGGCCCGATCCTTAAAAACCAAAATAAATTAAATGAGATTTATAATGATATGTATTAAAATTAAGAAGTGCAGTTAAATACAATCACCCTTAGTTCAAGTTTGACAAAAACATGTCGTTAACTTGTTGCGAATTGCACGAGAAATAAAAAAAAAACTCTTCAGACTTTTATCAAAATATTACGCTATATCACAAGAGTTTTGCTTACAGTAAATGGTCTCCTGTTCAAAGACTCAAATGCTTCTTCTAAAGTCGATATCTGATCGGAGTCGGGCTCCTCGACGGGAGCGGGGGCTCGTTGTGGTAGAGGCGCGGGCGCCGGCACCACGTCCCCGGACACCTCGTCGCCGAATGCTTCCTCTAGAGGGAGACGCTGGTACTCTTCTGCTAGACTCGTGTCCGAACCTTCAGCCGAAGAGTCACTGAAGAATTAATAAATTGTATAAGACGTCATCATTGAAGAATCAACATTTTTCATTTAAATTAAACATAATATAAACTAAACAAACGTTAAAAAAAAGCTATTAACAAAAATCATATGTTTATTTTTTATTTAAATGTATCTTTCAAATTCTATAATAATTTAAAGGATTATAATATTGCAAACTTAATTATGTTAAAAGACCACGGTTTTGTAAAAAAAGTCTAGTTATGCATGAAAGCCGATAGATGGCTCTAAAAAGTATTTAATACCTAATCTCATTATGGTCTTGATGAGCACGATCGTCCTTCCTATCCAGAGCGTGCCGCTGCGGCGTGACGCCCGCGAGCTGGCAGTGGTCGAGGCAGCCGTGTCTGCAGATCTCCACCTTGCAGCGGATGTGCACGCTCAGCGCGTCAGGGAATTTGAACGCGTGGAAGAACGCGTAAGTTATGACTGTTGCTCGTTCATCCGCTGCTTTGGCCTTCAGGAATCTGAAAAAAAAAATAGTTTTGAATTTGAATCTTACGTCGAAACATCTGCTGCATTAGACATAAATCCCCAACATGTCGCCCTCGTTGCCAACGTAGTCAGAGTTTATGGGCATTGCAGAATAATTAGTGAATACGGTTGCTCCTATGACTTAGTTTATAAAACCAGATGTTCTATTTTTGAGATGTACACGGGTTTCTGATAATGTTCTGTGTATACATCTAATTACATTTAGATCTGTTAAACCTTATAAGTAATTTCTTACAAACATCTAATTATCTAAATGTTCGCATTTAAAATGTTACTATAATTGTTAATCTAATTGCTTACCTGGAAATCATTTTTGGACGAAGAACACATCCGTATTCGTCAGACAGCTGAATAACGTGTCCCGAGCCGTCCGACGCGGCGCACGACTTCACTCGCATGTCGAACTCACCTGAAATACAACGATAGCAATGTCTTAAAAAGTCAAGTACATTACAAAGACTATTTTTGATTATAAGGGGCGGGTGCTAGTTGGATATTTGTGTAGATAGTTGGTGCTAATTACAATTATTATTTGATGCCAAAATAGCTTTGCTAGTTCTCTATTGTTTTCTTTATTTCTTGACAAACACTTGTAACTCAATCTAAAACTATTTTTCGTATAGGTAATACGTAAACTTATTAAAAGGATTTTGTATCAATATTGTATCTTTATAGTTATGGTAAAGCCTATAATAATAAAAGCTATGATAAGTAAAACTACCAGCTGGTTAAATATTAAGAAAATACTAATCAAACAATGCAAAGAAGTCGCGAAAGCTTAACGCGTCGACAAACTTGTTTGCAGGCGGAAACAAATGAGTAAATATTCCATTAAACTATGCAAGCAAAGCTGTTTTAACACAAATATGAGTTTTCCTTGACCACTAATTAACTTGACGCTCATATTGTTAATAATGTTTGATAAAACGCTTGTTAAAAGTTCGTAGAGCTTATTCTAACATTGTAAGCTTAAGATGGTGACTTATAGCTATACTCAGTCTTAGCTGCACACTTGGAGACGTTGAGTCATAAAGGAAATTATTTTTAATAATACTATTTAGTAAGAAAGACTATTTCGCACCTCCATGTAACTCCATTTAGGACGTAACTATAACGCATTCAACTGAGCCGAAATATCAAGAGCTCAATAAGGCTAATCGTAGGTATCCCGTTTCGTGCAAACATTAAAGTCTACTCTGTTTATTGTGTCTTGAATGCGTGTGTTGTTTAAGACCTATTAAGTACGATAACGTCGGTGAAGTAAACCAACGTTTTGAGCCGTGAGACTACCTCTACTTTTGAACGTACCGCAACATAACATTGTAAGTTATGGAGTCACATAAAATATTTTCAGGTTATATGTAAGATCCGCATTCTTCACGTTGAAATTATTTATCTTATTCCCATCATTTATACAGATTATTTTAAATTAAAAATAATTGCAATAATGAATGGTTGAACTTTTGACACACATTTTATCTTTTCAAAATTTCTTTACAAAAGACATCGACGCGTTTAAGTGATTGTCTCCCACGCTATCTATCACTAAGCTTTTTAATAGTTTAGTACTAAAATCATTGATCACCGTTGTAAATAATTGTAAATATTGACCTTGAAGCTGTATATACAGCTAAGAAGTTGTCCTTATAGCTGGTACACACTGGGCGTGCTTTATTAACGTGCGTCTTTAAATAGTTCTATGATTTTTTTTATTGACTATTCACACGATTAATTCATATCCATATCAAAGTATTAAACTCATTTTCATCGGAAACTCACTTAACTAGACGAAGAGTTCTCTTTGATGAACTGCCTACTAATAAAAACTTTCCGCGTAACTTTTTGTTCTTGTATGATAAATGTAACGTGGTAATTGTTACAACATTGAATTATTATAGCTCGTTTTTAAGCACCACGGTAACAAACGCGCGTTTTTAAATCGCGCTTTTAAAACTCCTAGTGTGCCCGAGCTATCGTCGGCTCGACTCGTGGCCCGTTAAGCTATCTTATTCGAACGTATTTGTCCAGTCTACTTTTTACTACACTACGTACCGTTAACGTGTCTGTTTACACAGTATTATTACCTTGTTAGAGTCGGTTTCGCGAGTTTCGGTTCTCATGTGACTGCACCAAAGTTGAATGCTAGTTTACCTACATGGTGTTGGACTTAATCGATCTTAGTTAAAAATGTAAACAAGTTGATATCTTCTGTTGATTATAAGTCAATAATTATTGTTATATCATGTTACTATTCTTTATTGTTTACCCTTATTTGGTTAGAACTTTTAAAGTCGTTTAGATATTTTTAATTATTTTGATGTTTAAAAATTAATTATTTTTACATGGTTATTATAATAACTTAGTTCCTGTGTGATTATTATGTATATAAATGTGAATGAATTTACTTTGATAATAAGTATGCTATTAAAACATATCATGTATAGATCATTTGTATACTATTTATGAGGAACAAATTAACGCTTGATAAATTAAAATAACAACTTTTTTTAATGAAAATGTTAGTAGTTTTTTTATATTAATTTACTAATATTTCTTGTACCATTCCTAGTAAGCTCGAAAATGCTTGTGTTAGGATATGTTTTACGGCAATAATCGGAATTGAAAAAAATTTAATACTTGAATTTAACAACCGATATAAAACAAAAGAAACATCACAAAAAGTTCGAACACAACTCGTGGTTATTGAGAAAGTCTGAAGCACGCTAAATATTAACAGGCGAGACGTGTCTGTTTGATTGTCGTCAATCAAGTCTAACGGTCAACGATACAATATTACACCAATCTATTCGAATAACGTGAATTGTGAATAGGCCTATACAAAAATGGATATAAAAAGTTTACCGATACTGACACGGGATATGACTAAGATAACTATTAAAATTGGATATAAAAAAAAACTACAAGACAATGTTCGTATTAGTCACTTATTTCTCATTGCTAATAAAATATTCAAAGCTACTTTCCTTGAATAGGTATACAGTGAAAACTCACCATAAGTACTGAGAGTACCATAAAATCTCAACGCCTAAAAATTTTTGATACGTGCATTTTAATGATCGCGTCTCTAGTCGAATTCGATGGAAGTGAGAAATTATATTAACATATGCCACTAGCTGACAATATTTTTTATTGTCTATGGATTTGTTTATTTTTAGTGTTTTTTTTTTCATAAGAGAAAGGGGGAAACAAACAGCGAGATCACAAATGTGGCTGTCGACGTCCATGGACATCCGCAACACCAGAGGAGGAGATGAGTTACCGGCCTTTGAGAAAGAGATACGCTCGCTTCTTGAATGATCCTAAGTCGTTTAAATTGAGTGTACAAATTTGTTTTATTTTAACAAGTCTGTAATTATAAAAATGGGTAAAATTGTTTAGATTGGCTCGTCATAATTTCTCATTTCTATAGAATTTAATTGTACATGAAACAATAGTTGCTTGTATATACTTTAAAGACAAAGAGTGAAGAGGCTTTAATAGCTGCAGTATGTACTCCAGTGTTAACAAGTACGTGTTAATCATTATCTCGTGTTTTGCAGCTAATTAAACTCAACACTCAAAGAAATATTAATAATGCAACTATAAATCTGTACCAAACAATTAAGCCCGTTTAACAAGCCATTTCGAATTTTAAATATAAAATAAAAACATGTTACTAATATTCGTTTAAAGTAGTACTGGCATATCAAGACTAGTTACTAAATGCAATGAAGTAAATTATTAATCGATTGTCATTATTTCTTTACTTTTTTTAATAATATAAGAATATGCTCATTTTTTGTGGCCAGTGCGATTTAGGCCGTTTACCAACCTGACTACCAAAGAGGCCGAATGCTAAACATCCGTAAAGGTAGCCGAAGACAATAATGGTGGTAAAAGTCGATTAAAATTCCAATGCACAACATTTTTTTAACCTGATTTGGAAAGTTTTAGATACTTTAAAACTGTCTTTATAGTAATATTTAATAAAACCTTACCTCGATAATCATTGATGGCTACCACGAGGGTCAAAGTGGAACCGAGTGGGACGATACCGGATACAGGTGGCGCCCAAGGACCTTTGCCAGCTTGTATCTCCATCCAACAATCGACATTGTCACCTGAGAACCAATACAAGATGTTAATTATATGATGGAATATAGGATATATATATCTTATTGCCAATTCGTTATTGAATATATAAAAAAAAATATAAAAGAAAATAGGTTGCATAACCCACCTCTAAAATCTAGCTGCACAACATCCAGGTCTGCGATGACCATCGGAGGCTTTGACGCTGTCTTCTCATAGTCGTTGAACCACTCGCAGCGCAGCCTCTTGGCCTCGTCCCACACCTCCAGCAGGTCCTTGTCATACTGCACCACCACTGTGTTCTCGTAGAACTGACCGTGCAGGTCTGGAAAGGTGAAGAGTAATATTCAATGTAAATGAGAAATTATAACCACTCTATATAAACAATGTTACCTTAATAATATTGTAAACGCAGACATATTATATATACACACCAACGTTCATACTAGGGTTATACTCTTAAAAGTGTCGTGGTATTTACTACTACGGTAAAAGAACAACATTTAAATTTATATTTTATGTCTTTACTAAAATAAAAGCGATAATGTTCGGTTAAAACATTTTTCAAAGTGTGACTTTTATTTGCGAATTTATCTTTTAAATAAATAAGAATTATTTTTAATCCTTATTATTACTAGGACTAAACGCGGATGAACTCGCGCAAAAAGTGGAAGTCGTCCGAAGAACGCGGATCGAAGACAAGTCTCCCGGTTAGCGCGGCGCACGCGATAATGACCCTTAAGAGCTTTCAATTGCCTCCCATTCGATACCGCGAACCATTAGGACGACATTGCAAAACGATGCAAGCGCCCGCCACTACGAAACTCGAATTACGACAGGAAACATTTAAATTTGTTCCATTGAAATTGCGTGTGAAAATGGCATAGAGTTGCAAATGTCGTGACACTTTAGATAGGAAATGCTTTAGAGTACGGGATTCAGGGTTGGCGTCTCAGCGGCGGGCTATCATGGAAAAATGCGCCTTACACGCTTATGTTATGCGGTCCGGCCGGGTGGCGATTCTCAGAAACAATGCTTGCTGCACGTTCGCAGAACGAGCGGGCTCCGTCCGTTACATACACTAGCCATAGAGGACATAACTAGGAATCGCAAACGAGAAAAACTCACTTTACTTTGTTGAAATGAGACCGACCGTCAGCGCGGATTGACCGAAAACGATTTATACGATTTATTGTTAGATGTCGCTGTAATTAAATTACAAATTGTTTATTATCAAACGTTAGATTATTAAGTATTAAATGTATTCATTTAATATAAAGAAAGAGAACAAATGACTTTAAATTTAGTCATATTGAGTTTTAACATACATCACTAATAAAGAATTACGAAAAAGTTCTGTTCACTTGTTACTTTTGTATCCGTCTCGTGTATGTTATCCTCTTCCTAGGCTTATTTCTACCGTTATCATTGCATGTTCATCGAACGCCAATTGCTTTATAATTTTAAATTTCAATAATATAATTTGTTCTAATCTCAAGTAGATGTTGATTTCGTTGTATTGAGTTGTATGTATATCAAATATGATTATTTGAATAAAAGTGAATGCAGGGGTCGTGGGAGACAGAGTTTAATGGAAGAGGTTATCTCCGCCAATAGATTAATCAGTCACGAAGCAACGACGAGCCAATGTTAACACAATCCTAAAAGGTTTTAGCGTTTCGCTGTCTCTATGAGTAAGTGTTTCCATAAATTTTTGTTTGACCTTTACAACAGAGATGGTTTTAAACTTCAAATAATGAGGTAGCTTCATATTCAGAGTAAAGGAAAATATAAAAATGGTAAAGATATGTTCTCCCCATCGATATACTAAAAATTACAGTAAGCATATAGTACGGGGCAGTATACTACGGGGATATAGGACCACAAATCAAGAAAGTCACAGTTAAATTGTAAAAGAAATGGAACTTTTTTTTTTATTAAAATCTTAATACTTTTTAAAAGACTCCCATTATCTAATGAGTATCTCACTGTTGTTATAAAGTCCCTTTATAGATATACCAGTTGACGACTTCGTCGGTGCCGATTGAAATCTTATGCATAATTATTAGCCTATGCCTTCTTTCATATAGCATTAGACATCGGTATTAAATTACATACAAATACCTTACAGAAATACCTTGTAACGTTCATCCAACCAAACCTTCGCATCTACAATATTATTAAGGTAAGATTAATTTTTATTTACTTTTACAGTAATTTGGTGAACACAGCTTGACTTAAAAGTAATTATCGTCAATAGCAATATATTAACAGTATTTAACGATTGTAATTATGTGAAGAGACAATTTTATTACGGCGGCGAATAAAAAGTTGAGAGGAAAGAAGTAAACAAGAAAATGTGTGACATAAATCTGATAGAACGGTCTGCGCGGCGTAAGTGTAAGAAACGTTGAATAATAGGGAAATAAACAAATGAATTACACATGTAAACGTGTTCTTTATTGGAACGATAACATCCTCTTTATTTGTTTATTTATCTTTTACTTGTAATTATTTTAATTTAAATAAATATTAAAAATCTAAGATTTAATTCTTCATTCAACCAACTCGCACAGAGCCTACGGTTGACTGTGGCCTAGTCACCCCTAATAATACGCTTGGGTCCGAGCCCCCCAGTGACGGTATAGAGAATATGCTGATGCCGACAAGACTTCATTGAATTATATTTTTTAATAATTTTTAAATAAAGAATTGTCATTTTTATCGTTGATAACGAGATACGTTTGAAAAAGCTTGTGTTAGGTTATGGTTCACAATAGCCCAATCGAATCCACTACTGTACTAATCTGTTCGGTAGTCCGTACCTTCAATCATTAGATTAAAGACGCTTGTCACAAATGTTTACTAATTTAACCACAGAGGGCGCTAGTAATGTATGAAAATTTAGTTATATTTATGGCCACTGGAACAGGTAAGCTTGTCAGAAGATATAATAGATCTTTTGATATTACCAGTACAAAAGATTTTTAATAATAATGAAAAAAAAAATAAAGCAAAGATTGAATTCAATTTAAATTTTGCGAATATCAACAGTTCTGATATCATAACATAATGGGGATGTTTTATTAGTACATAAGCAAAAGGCTAGAATATTCGTAAAATTTATAACTTGAGTCAATTCATTGAATGAAAAAATGATGATTATTTGACGGCGTTCTGATAGCCTCTAGTGCGTATTTTAAATGTATTTATGGATTTCACACATCATCCGCAACCGATATATGCAAATTAAAGCGCAACTTCGATTCGTTATATGACGTTCATTAAACGAACTGAACTTTGCAATTAATTATTTTATATACCTTAAACAAACTTTAAATTATTTTGAAACAACTAGTTTTGGTTGTAAAAAATTTTTATGCCGTTACTAATATAAAACTTCAATTGTCAATTTTATTTGTTTATTTTTTATTTCACATCATTTTTGATAACCATGATACTCATATTGAAGAGCCAATAGACTAATAAAAGTACGGAATACAGTTCAAATGGTCGAGGATTTGAATCCCATCATTCGACTACTGTCAATCATATCCTACCACAAGTCTAGAGTTTAGTTAGACTGGTATATAAAATTCCAGTTCATTAACAAAAATTTGTTAGTAATAGAAACTAAAAAAATAGTACTTAAAATTATGAAAACCGATTTTATAAATAGTTAGAAATAATAATAATATTACGATAATTTATTTAGAAACTTTTGTATTATACATTTACATTATTTCATTATCAGTTTAAGAGAAGGAAATGTAAGAACATAATAAATGCACTCGATTTAACAAAAAAAAAAAAAAAACTCACCAGGCTTCGTGCCACATTTCGCGTACGCGATCCTAAACGAGAAATAAGTCTGTCCCGTGGACGGCGGCACGTACACGCAGCGCGGATCACCGTGCTGTCCTAGAATGAATACAAAACATTTACTAAATAAAACAAAACAATATCTACATCAGTGAATACTCGTATCTGCACAAGCATTTGTGCAAGGGTTTGATTTTGGTGTAACAGCAAATCAAGTCATTCGACATGTAAGCTTAATCTGTAATATTTTAATTCTAATGAAATTTTTCAGACTATAAAAACTGTAACCAAAAAAACGCTGAGAATATATTGAAAATAAAAATCATCCAAGGAACGATAGGAGTCGATCTATTTTACTAATTTAGAGCCTTTGAAACTCAGCTTAGTATGTTAATTTTAAAACCCTATAAACTTATTTTTTTTCTATTATGCACCGAACATAATGTGAACGGACCAAAGTAAGTAAATTATTTTAATGAACGGTATTTTAGTATAGATAAGAAACTGCTCATTAATGCCCTGTGACTAATTCTGTTCAAATTAATTATAACACTTTAGTTTAGTTAGCGAGAATTCCGTAACAAATTACTTTTAAACAATATATTTTAATAATAAAATTCCAGAAGTGAGTCCAAAAAGATAATCATGTCACCAGCAAATATTGGCCATGAAGCCAAAAAGAAGTTAATAAAAAACCCACAGAATTGAGCCGGCGAGGAAATCTGAGGAGAGATTGATGGGCTTTCCCATTGTCTTGCCAGTCGAATCGTTCTTATACTTTAATTTAAGGTCACAAGTATTGAAATAAACGTCATAATAACTATTTATACTGAAGTAATTCTGAGTTTAAAAAAGTTCTTTCTTTTTAAAAAATAAAAAAAAAATAAGTGTAGTTTTCGGCCAGTGTTTCTGTTCTAAATACAAAAAAAAAAGTTAATTACACGTCAAATAGAAAACTAAATAATCGGGATGTGTGCTGTTCGAAACGGTTATATCTTATCTAGAACGCACACAGAATTGATAACGCGTGTGTTAGTGAAACCCGGGCAATTACAAGTAACAATTAGTATCGCTCTGAATACTGTCCGCTCGTATGTTCAACGCGGACTACAACAGGGCGAAATCGATGTATTTTCGTTGTATGAAAAAACATCGAAGTTCGCCTTATTTTTCTGTCTTTATAATTTTTGGATCGTCGAAATGGATTATCTTATCGGAAATAAATAAATAAATAAATTAAAATTAAATTAAATTTTATCATAACTTCTTTTATTAATCTTACTTATTGACTTAAATTCAAAAGGTAAACTAATAAAATCTATATATATATCTATATAAGAATAAAGAAGCAGATTAACTTATTACAATTATTACAAACTAAATATGAGACATTTACAAAAGTATTCATGTGTATTTGAAATTTGAATCACGTCTTATGTAACTGTCAACGTCACTGAGAGTGGGATCTGATGTGTGTGTGTGTGTACGGCGCGAGTAACATTCTCATATCTATTCCTTACTATGAACGTGTTAAACTGTTAAATAATATGCACTTTCATGTAATTTCAAGCCACGAAGTATACGTTAGCGTTGAAAATTATTTCAAATTACCTTTGGATGACACGATGCCCTCGAAGGGATGTGAGAATGTGAGGTGCACGTCCATGTGGTCCTTGCCGCACATCACCTCGAGCGACTGAATGACCGGCATGCCGTCCGGTCGCTCCATCGGCCACAGCTCGCCCCCGCGCACTCGCGTCTGAATTATCATAAAAAATGTTTCACTTAAAATATGACAGAATTCTACCAATTTAAAAATAAATAGTAAATTAAAAATTGTGAACAATGTAAATTGAAGTGCCAATAGCTTAATGGTTAAGATTATTACCCTGGCGGTCATGGGTTCGAATTCCGTCATTCGAATACTGTCGTGAATCATATCGAATCGAAGTAAACTGTTTTTATTTAAATTGGATGATTGGCAGAACAGACGTTTATAAATAGAACCTTAAAGAAAAAAGGATATAAAAAAATGAACCTGACAACAGCCTATACAACACTTAATTGGATACAATATGTTAACCAAAAAACAGCCCAATACAAACGACATCGTCTCTAAATAAAGACGTTTTGTTTAACATGTGATCACAAGCACAAGCATTACCAACACAACGTTTCACCGTACAAAACATTATGATGGATTGCGAACGAGCGTTCCAGGAACAACGAACGCGGTTCGTTCCCACGCCCCGCCGAAGAATTCACAAAACGACGAGCACATACAGTGTACACCTTTAAACAAAACTTATCAACTTTAATTTATCATTATTAATTAAAAATACACGAAAAGATATTCAACAAAAATGTAATTGATAAATTCAAGTAGTGGTTTTGTAATTAAGTCACAAGATGGCAACACATACCATACATAAACAACATAAGCAAAGAGGTTTTATTGTCTTATTATAACTTTGAGATTTTTTTAAATAACATTCTAGTAACCACAATCTAATTGATGTTAAGTAAAAGATGTGGACAACACCGATTTAATATTGTCTTTCTCAGTTTTGATATATGAGTTTTTAATTTGAATGTTTCATTTTTTTTTTTAAATTTACATTCAGAGATTTATGTGATTATAGTATTTGTTAACGCGTGTTCCCAGCGAGCTGCTGCTTT
The DNA here is from genome assembly GCA_027563995.1 of Papilio gigon. Classification (NCBI taxonomy): domain Eukaryota; kingdom Metazoa; phylum Arthropoda; class Insecta; order Lepidoptera; family Papilionidae; genus Papilio; species Papilio gigon. The sequence goes on from JAODUI010000032.1 coordinate 2,154,902, forward strand.
ACATCGAGAAATCATTATTAAAAACAATTTCTAATCGATTTCATATACTTTCATGTAGTGTTAATTATTTACAACACAATCAAATATTCATGATATTAAGAGAATACCGAATGACTTATCGATTTTATTAACATTTCAATAATTAATTATTGAATTATTGTACATCGTTTCCGGTTAAAGTTGTGATCGTATGACCCAAATTCGATAGAAATTTAAAATAGAATGCCTCTTATACTTTCGTTCTACATCTTTTGTTGACAAGTCGATTTATTTAATATCATCATCATCAGCTCAATATACGTCCCCACCGAGGGGTTCAGAGCCTACCCTATTATTACGGGTGACTAGGCCATAGTCAACCACGCTGGCCCAGTGCGTGTTGGTTGACTTCACACATATCTT